>WUQG02011226.1:0-32396 GCA_011317285.2 Androctonus mauritanicus
ATAAAATTTGATTCGTTGTTTGACCTGATTACATATATATTTTATATATATATATGTATGTGTATAAAAACAAAAATAAAAAAAATAAACTGTGCTCTGCGAAAGATGTATTGTAATGACTTACCAATTTATGATAGCAGTTAATATGTTACAACTGTAATATTTGTTATTTAAATTTGAATCAATTGCATCAGAAACGGCACTTATTGGAAATCACAGCACAATACAGTTTACAGATCATAACATTTAAATGCTTATGGCTTATAAATTTATTCCACGACTTCCTTATTGAATATTGGAATAAGGAAATCGCACGACTAGTCGATACTAAATAAATCATAATATATATATATATGTAATCTACTTAGTTATATATATATTTAAATATTTATAATTTATTTTAGATTATAAAATAAATAAATAATACCTAATGCTATTATTCTTATCTAATCGATTGTTAAAAATATATATATATATATAAAAAGAATGAAAAATGTTTAATCTGGCGAAAATGATCTCGGAGAGAAATTTTTTATTTTTTTTCCTTCGTATCGGATTATCTTTTATCTGTAAAAATTGCTTGATATACGATATTCGATAGCTTAGTTGAAGATTAGCGCTCTTTCTCCCATCTATCAGGTTTATTCGAAAAATTAATACGAAATATTTTCGATATTAAGAGAAACATCCGTTTTCAATACGCTTAAAGCAGTGCATCATCCACAAAATAATCTTTTTACTTGTAAAAATTAAAAATAAAATTTTTTAAAAGAATTATTTATTTAATTAACGTATATTAAACTTTTCTCGATTATTATTTTTTTTGTACTTAATGCTAAATAACCATTAAAATATATATTAAAATAAAATTTGTAAATAAAGATACATGGCAAAAAGTAATGTTTCATGATTGCACTATATGTCGAAGATTAATATTGTTTATACGAACGTCTTCGGTGATGAATGAGATCCTATCTTACCGTAATTTCATAGAAAAATTAAAAATATACATCGAAAAGTTTACAAAATTCCTCTTAAATTTTAGAAGAAATTAATTATAAGCGTTGTCTTCAATTATATTTAAAAATACTGTATTGATACCATATTTAAGATTTTATTAAGAACTGGTAGATTTTAATTAATAATAATTCTAGTTTTTCTTGCTACTGACTTATTAACTTGTTTGTCTAAACCGTTAATATCTAAATCCTAAGTGACTAATTAATATTTGAAATTATTTTCAATATAATAAATAAATTTTTTAATATATCATTTAATTTTATAATGATAAAATATTTTTTAAAAATATATATATATATATAATTTTTTTTGCTAAAATTCAAATTAAAATTGATTTCGTCGTGGCTTAGGAAGAAGTCAATAAATGGCTAGATAAATTTTTAAGCGACTTTTACGTTGATTAATATAAGTTACAAATAGTTAATATAATTTATTAATTATATTTATAATACAATAATACTCCAGAGTTACCTAATAGTTGGGACCGGGAAGCATAACGTAAGTTGAAAATTACGTAAGTCGGGGTACCTACAGATTCCCAAATCTAATTTCACATACATATGTATTAAGTTCTTAACTGGTACTTATTACCAAGTAAACAACAAATTATAAAAGTTTATAATATGTAGTTTTAATTAAAGGATCTTAATCAACAAATCAATAAATGAAATATGTACATACATATGTGTGCACTGTGTAATTATGAAACAAACAAGTGGGCGAGAGGGCAGGATGAGAAGTTATGTATCTCCGAATTTGCATAAGTGGGGATATTAGTATGTTAGACATGCACTATGTGAAAGAAACAAGTGGACGAGAGGCAGGATCAGAAGTTACGTATCTCCGAATTTCCGTAAGTAGAGGTATTACTGTATTATACATGCATTATGTAATTGTGAAACAAACAAGTGGGCGAGGGAGCAGGATGAGAAATTATGTATCTCCGAATTTGCATAAGTCGGGATATTAGCGCATTAGACATGTATGTACTATGTAATTGTGAAACAAACAAGTGGGCGAGGAGGCAGGATGAGAAGTTACGTATCTCCGAATTTACGTAGGTCGAGGCATTACTGTATTATACTATACAGTTATTACAATTTTTTACATTATAATTATATTAAATTCTCAAAAAAAACTCTATATAACTCGAAATTATTCATAAAGTAAAATTTAAGTATAAACTTAATTTAAAATTTTAGCAAATTAAGTTTATTTTTACTCGATTTTTCAGATGTTATTTACAGATTAATTTATTTTTATGATGTTTATCATGTTATTCAAAAATAATTTAAATTGCATTTTATTTTATTTTATTTTTTTTAATATTTAGCTTCGAATTTCTTGTTTATTGTCGATTTAAAATATGCGTTATAGTATTTGTCAAATGTAAAAAATTTTTGACGGTTAATTAATTTAAATTATAAATTTAGAAAATATTTATAAATCATTCTGTAAACATTTTGATTTTTCTACCTTTTATAACTTTTTTTTTTATTTTCTTTAAAATATAAAATATTCAGTTCGTTCAATAACTGTGAAAAAAATACACAGACACGATAAGAAGGTGCTAGTAAAATATTATTTTAATTAAATATTAATGTTTAATAAAATGAAATGATTTTTTTTTTCATAATTATTGGTAGTTTGCATTCATTAAAATTAAATACCGTTATAAAATTATATTATATTTCTTTCAAAACACGTATTGCAAACATTGTAAATTTTTATAATAGCACGAAAAATTATTAATATATCTTTTTTAATTCATGATATTTTTTCCGAGTTAATTTTTGTCAATAAGCCATTAAATTTTCCCAGCAAATTCTCTGAATATAAAATATGTAACAACGGTTTTGCTGCCATATTTTGTCTCCATGACTACAACCTATATAAATGATTTCCTAATACTGTTTTACAATTAACTGTTTATTTCCTCCGACCGAATGTATCGCACAGAAAAGAGAAAAGCAGAAATGGTACTACTGACTTCCCATTTAAATTGAATAAACATTTTGGTAAGGTACGTGACGTATGTTCGATTAGCACACGCACAACATACTCCATGAGGTATTTCCTGTTGCTAAGCTAAGGCTAAGTGTTTCTTTAATGAGTTTAGTAAAGCCACAAGGCATTGTTTATCATAACATTGAGTTAATTTTGAAAATTACTGCTATTGGGATTTAAGAGATTCAGTGTTATATTTCCTTGGGATTTGCTTATAATTTAAAACTATATACTTGTATATTGATTTAAATTATTCATTTTAATATTTTATTATTTCAATTTTTAATGAGATCGGACAAGTAAACACTTCATAACGAAACATAACCAACTTCACGGCAACTTTAAATTAATTAGAAATTTCGGTTTAAAGACGTAAAGTTTATCTTTGATAATATTTTATAAATGATAAAATTATAATATTTTTCGTCCGTATAACGGGAAAAAAACGATATAAACATTTCACATATTTAATAAAAAGAAAGAAAGGAAAAAAAATAAAAAATAAAGTGGAATTTTCATTCATCGGATATCTTGTATAGTAAGCATACCATTTTTGTGCTAAGTGACATGTTCTATATAGCCAGTATTACTGTAAAATATTTCCAGTTATTTTTAAATATATCTTATATATCTACATGTTATGTACTTCAACTAAAATAATGCCTAAAGAACATTCTATGATATTGTCAGCTATATTTTATTCTTGACAGAAATATTAACTTTTTCATATTCAATATGCGCATTGAAGAAATATTCTGCTATTGAAACTCGATTTTTTTATCTTTTTATTCGATTTGATTTTTTTAATAATATACGTTTAATGAAAAATATTTTACAAGTGTCAAATCTTATAATTTTGACTCGGAAACGAAACGAAAAAAAAAAAAAAAGTTATATCTGAAAATAAACTACTGTACTATATAGGACTACTACTACTACTACTACTACTATACGGTTCTGTCTTTGCTAAAATTTTTAATAAAAACTTCAATTGAAATTGTTGCAATATCGTAAATTTAATTTTACGAAAAGAATTAATAATAAAATTAAAATTTATATAATGTTTAAAAACATTCATAATTTTATTTGGAGTATAAAAAAACAGCATGTGCTATTTTTTTTTTATTATTCGTTATATTTCTTCTATTCTAAATTTAATATCAAATAAAATATTCGTTTGTAAATTCATTGAATTGTAAAAAGTCAAATTTTAAGTGTCGCATACTACTTACTTCGAAATTCTCTACACGAAAAAATTTTCTTCGTTACATTGATTCCAATAAAGTAACATTTGCAATTTTATTTAAAAAGAAATATCAGGATGGCTTAAAAGTTTTCGAAATGTTTTATAAAATATTCATTTTATGCAGTTTTAGAATTTTAAAACATAATAGACATAAAAATAAAAAAAAATAAGTTAGACAAGACGAATTTATATTTTTCTTATTGACATAACATTATCTTTATTATTAGCGATAAAAAAAAAAATTTAATTTTAAAAGAAATATTTTTAAATGCAAAACAAAAAAAAAAAAATGGTAAATTTTCTTATCTAACTGAATATAAATAGGATAATTTGGCACGTATTTTCTAATAAAATATCGGGAAGAAAATAATAATAATAATAATCTAAAAGCTTAACTGCAAATACTTTTCGACATAAAAATATTTTCCAATAAAATTTTTTTTTTTTTCTAGATCGTATAAATTCTATATTTCATATATTTAGAATTAATTCGTGAACTTATTTCGTGAGATAACATGTTTATTATGTATTCGAGAAAAATATAAGAATGTTTAAATATTAATAAAATATCTAAAATTGATTTAAAGTACGGTACCACTTACTTTTATTTATTTATGATCATTTTACAAAGCAAAGTGCCACCGTGGAGACACAAAGGCTCTCTCTCTCTCTCCTAAAATATAAAAATTCCCATGATAGATGTAACATGCTATAAAGCAATAAAACTCACAAAAATTAGAATATGAGATTTTCTTATAATTTACATTTAAAATCTGCCATATGCAAATATAAAAACCATTCTACGTTTGGACGTGTTTACGTCTACATATCAAGATATTGAAGTGATAAAGGAACCAAAAAAATTAAGCATGCAAAATACGAAAAACGTAAATAATTAATGTAACATTATGTTAAAATAATAATCGATAGATTTTTAAACTTTTTTATTTATTTATTTATAGTTTTATTATTCAAAACAAATTTTTATGAAATTTATTTAGAACTTTAGAAAAAAAAGGAGAATAATTCTTTGGTGTGTCATATAATAATTTATTTTCAAAATATCTCTCTGAAAGAATTTAAATTTCGATAATTTTTCACGAAGTTATTCCGAGCAAAACACTCTTTCATAGAAAGAAAAAAAAAACATACAAATTTAATAAATAAAAATGTATTTATTTATGAAGAACGTCTCTTTAGAGTGTAATGTTACTTCTGCATGATTTTAATACACAAATCTCAGAGGATTTATGTATTTTTTTTTCTTTTTTTACTGTTCATTACTTCTATTGAAAATTTACGAAGAGAAGAATTTTATTATTACGCTTTAAACATTTGTAAAAGAATATCGTCCTTCCGTAGTTTAGTATTCTTATGAATTATGAAAATTCAGATAAACTACTGTACCCACGAATGATGGTGAATATCTTAAAATCTTTCGAACCGTAAAACTCCTTTTATTTCAAAGAAATATTCAATTGAATTAAATTAAATAAATAAAATTTAATCTAAATAAATATCTAAAATTTAATACAATAGATTGAAATGTACTTTAATTATATTTATTTTATAATTATTAAAATAAAGATATTTAGAAGAACTAAAACCATTTATAATGTATTACAAAATTTTCTTAAATGTATAAAATTCTTTAGGAAACAATAAGTGAAACTAATGAGTTTAGCTATCATTAACTACAATAGTTAGTTTGCTTTTCTGTAACAAAAATTTCGACATCAAAATCTTTATTGACTTATGGAGAAGATGAAGAAAATCAATAACAAAATTATATGATGCAAACGAGATAATTAATTGAAATGAAAGCTTTATAATAAAATCATGCATTAATTTAATCTACTATAATGTTATCGAAAAATTATTAGCTATATTCCTTTGTTAAAATTCTACTTAAATGATCTTAATATCGGTAGAATTAATTAATTTTACATGATATTTCAACTAGAAACTACTCTTACCCGCATTCCCATTGTATAATTCCTCCATTACCATTTAAGAAAGTAACTTTCTCTCTCTCTCTCTCTCTATCTCTCTTTCTTTGAATTGTTTTTATTTATTTCTTTTTTATTTTTAAAAATTGTTTAACATTAATAATCAATTTTGCTAAATTTAATTTATTTATTACTAATCTAAAATTTTAATAAATAAAAAAAAAGTAATTTAATAAATTATATATATATAATTTTTAAGAAATAAAATATTCATACTTCAATTACAAAAATTGAAATACAGTATTTATTTTTGGAAATAAATTTTTGCATTTGTTTCCCCCTCCATTATTTATTTCTATTTTATTTATCATATAAAATATCTGAATAATTTATATAATTTCGATAATATTAAAAAACAAAATAAATTTCTTATAAGAAAAGAGAGGAAAAAAAAAAACTGTTGTTAATGAAGGCATGTTATATACTCGTTATAAAAACTTATTACTTAGCCTATAGAATAATAAATTTATAAGCATTTGCAAATTTTTTTTTTTTATGTTTCTACATTAAATGGCATTCATTAAAGAATAATGAATCTATTTTTCTATTAAAAAGTATTAATCATGTGAGTACACTAACGCAATTTGTTTGTTCAACACATTCAATTTGCACTAACAAGTAATTAGTGCAATGCAAATGCTGTCAGCTTTAACTCGATTAATATAATTACTGTATTTGTACAAGTTCAATGTATATAAATTTTAGCTAACAAATAAATATAACCATGTTTAATTCTTTAGAATAAAACACGGTTATATTCTTTAGAATATAATCGTGAATGTAAGAATATAACCACCTTTTATATCTTCTAGAATCGAGCATGTTTTTATAACTTATATATTCTTTAGAATATTTATAAGGAATTTTTAATTGAAAATTGATCGAAATTCTATACTTTCTAATAATCCTTTTAAGATGATGGTAATTATATGAATATCATATAAAATTTATTATTTTTATATTAAAATTTTATTTATTCAGATTTCGATTCTTATTTTTTTTAAATAATAAATTTTTTTATTAAATTTAATAATATTTATTTGCTCGAATAAGATTTCGATTTTTTTTTTTTTTTTTTGTATAAAAGTTAAAATTGTAATTCTAATTTTTAATTAAATTAGATAAAAACAATCTTTTTTAAGAAAACAACATTTGAGTATTATCACTTTGGCACACAAAAAATATTTGAAATTATTTTGAATAATATATGATGGTAGGAATGACAGATGATAATATGGCGAATTTTGAAACCAATACCGAAAATTTGATAGATAGATAGGAAAAAAACATAACAGTTTTATTTATTTATTTTACTTTATGATATTACTATATAGAGTTGGGACACTTTTGCAGGTTGAAACAATCAATATAAGTTTATTGAATCAATATTATGAAATATTGATTCTGTAAAATTTCCTCAAAAACAATATGATTGCAGAGAAGATGCGTGACATGGTGCAAAGTCATGTTTATAATTTATTACAGAATATAACATCTGAAGAAAATGTAGAACAATATATATATTATACGAGATTTGATATGAGAACAAAATTATATTATACTGTTCAGTATTTTAAATAGCAAAATTTCATTTTTTTTATATTGTTGATATCCATATCAAAAATAAATATTTAATATCCAGTAATACTTTCTCTTCTAGAGTCAAGAAATAATTATTATATTTACTAAATATATATATGTAATAATTATAAATTAAAAATTATTAAACGAAGCCATAAATGGAATGATTCTGCAGCCAAAATATTTTCCTGTCTCTTTGGAGATACAAAGAGACAGGAAAATATTTTGTAAATCCAAGAATCAATCTAAATATCGCATTTTGGAAGAAATTTAAAGTATGAAGAATAAAAGAATTATTTAAATGATCAATAACGAAATATTCAGAATTATAATTAATTAAAAAAGAATTACTTTTTGTTACAAATACAGCATTATAACTTTACAGCTGAAGTAATATAAACTGTAGATGGTTACAGTAATATTATGTAGATTGAACTGAAATTAATTATTCAATTGTAAACGCAATTGATCAATCAAATGCTTTTCAATCGAGAGAGCGGGAAATGTTTTGATCGAAATAATTAAATAATTTTAACGATAAAATACGATTATTACG
The DNA here is from genome assembly GCA_011317285.2 of Androctonus mauritanicus. NCBI lineage: Eukaryota > Metazoa > Arthropoda > Arachnida > Scorpiones > Buthidae > Androctonus > Androctonus mauritanicus. The sequence continues at coordinate 8,420 of WUQG02011226.1, forward strand.
ATTTGTGTTCAGGTAAAACAACGTTATCTTATAATATTGGCAAAAAAAAATATCGAAGTTGATTAACAACAACATAAATCTAAATTTAAATTCTGTAACGTTATCTGTGAAATATGCAATAGATATTCTGTTTCTTTATTTTAAAGTAAATGTCGAAGGTAACTCAGTAAATACAAAGGAAAAAAGATATTAAAATAAAACTGTTATTAATAAATGAAGTTCAAAATTTTTTTTCTCGTCTTTCAAAAAAAAAAAAAAACCAAGAGAAACATTTACTGAAAATTTAAGAAAATAGCTAAACAAAACTCATTTAAATAATGATATGATAATATTAAGATTTATTGGAGAATAAAATATATAACACTTCTTAAAAAGAATATTCAATTATTATGTCAACAACTAAGCACTGCTATTTAGAATATAATTGCAAACTGGCTAAATTTGTAAAATTTATGGCCATATCTTATCTAAAAACATTATTTCTTACTTTCTTAGGAGACTGCCTAAAAAAAAATAAAAAGATTTCAGAACAGATATGGATAAAAACTAATGACAAAAGCACATGAAGCACCTAATGTTGTCGAATATAGTACAGCAGGCGATGTTTTGTTCAGTTTCATAGATAGACACAATTAGATTTTTGTCAAAAATCATTAGCCTACTACCTCAAAGACAAGAAAAACATTGTTTCATGATTTTTTTTATTTGCTTTATTTCTGATCCAATATTATCGTATTTTGTGGTAGATAACATGAATTTTATTTATACAAGAACATTAAAAATTATTTTTAATAAAAATATCATTGAGAGTTAAAGAAAAAAAATATGAAATAGGGTATTATCTATACATATATAATATCTATTATTTTGATATTTAATAAATAATGGAAATTTTATATCTCATATAATAGTCATTAACAAATAATATTTCAATATTAGATCAATCGTATGATTATTTACTATTGTATAAAGAATCGCACTTTTAGAATATTTAATAATATTAATTCAATAAATTTTTCCAAAAAAAAAAAAAAAAAAAGAGAGAGAGAAATATAACTTCAAAAATGCTGCAAATTCTAAACATGTGCAGAAAGATGACTAGAATTTATAACAAAGATATAATGTCTAAAGAAAATACTGCATATAAATATAAAATTTGACTTGCAATAATCCCTTAACATAATTATGTTACAAGCTAATAATAATAATAATAAATAAATAAATATATATATATATGTACAATATCAAAGAATTTTATTTAATTGATTGCATGAATATATTATATTCTTTTATTCGAATATCATTTTACTGTGTTTAAATGATTTATACAAGTGATGATCAAGAAGATTTGATTTTTGCAACCTTTACAGAAAATAATGAAAGTTGTAATAAAAGATTTTTGCAAATTTATCGAAAAAATTAATGAAACAAGCAATTCTTGACTTAACAGAATATCAAAGAACAGAATTTAAATCATTGATAATAATTTGTATCCATCAAATAGATAATTCTGCAGCTTGATAAAACAAATATTAGGTTAGCTGTAGATTATGAATGATTTTTTTTTTTTGATGAAGACAAATTAATCATACGTTATCCGAATTACATAATTAATTCTTAAAGTGTACAAAAAGATTTGCAATATGGAGCAATGCAGAATATTTTATTTAAATTTCGTTTATGCACTTGAGGATCTATAAGAACAAGAAGCAAAACAACAAAATATTTTATACGCTTTTCTTTAAAAAATTTCTGATTCACAAAATATTTGAAATTTAACCAAAAATGATTATAATTTTAACACATAATTTAATACAAAATTGCAAAGATTTGTAAAGTCTACATATGAAAAGAATATTAATGTTATCTAACGTTATTATCATATCAATAAATGTAACATCTATTGAAATCTGTTTGTTTATCTCAAATTCAATTATCAAGTACCATTTTAAGTTTTAATTATTTTTATCATATAATTTACATTTACTGATATTTATTTTTCTAAATAATAGATTATTTATGGATACATACATTAAAAGGAATTAAATTTAATCTTCCAAAAGTAAACTTTTAAAATTTCCATTCTAACTTAATTAGTAACAGAGATATTGATAAGATTTTCAATTAAAATAATTAAAATAAAAATAATTAACAAAATTTCCTAGTTTGATATATTTTTCCGAAATATCTGTTACAAGTATTATTAATTGTTTGTTCTATTAAAGGGATGAAAAATGTAATTTGTAATCTAGTAAATATAACCAGAAGTAAACTTAAAAATTTTCAAATCGATTTTTTTTTTTGTTTTAATAACATAAAATAATTCATTAATGTTGTTATAATTTAATTTATGTATGTGTAATATTTCGAATTAGATTAAGACATAAATAAATGCACACAGATGATTCTGATTAAGCAATCGAGTTTGATACATCATTAACTGTATTGCAACAATGGATCGACATGATTATATGTCTTCGGATTATTATCACCAGAATAAGATTCATTCAGATTAAAATGTAGTTACTTCTCTTTTAGAATTCCTCATTTTAGATCCCATGAATAAAAATATTTTCTTTTACAGTCGACAGTTAATTAGAAAATCTTTTGAAATTCTATCTTTTGATGAGAAATTAAACTGATTATCCTAACAAGAACTCATTTTATAATCATGCATGTTAATTTTAATTTATTAAAATATTTATATATTTTAATTAATTATTAATATGCATGATTATATTATTTATAATTATATATCTTATTAAGATTAATAAATATAATAATCATTACTAAGATTATTATACAGTATGCCTATGTACTGTATATAGTATAATGAGAAAATCATAATACCTTTCCAGATATATTTAATATAATTATTTATTTACATTTTCTATTATTTATTTTTAGTCCATTTTTCGATGAAAATAGGATTATAAGATTACCATGTCTCATGTTGACTGTCTCTATGAATCTAACTGATAACTTTTGAACTAATTAGTAGATTTTTTTAATGAAATTCGATAAAGATATTCTGCTATTGAAGATGATCATGATGGCTACCTTCAATCTCTTAATAAATTTTTATGATGTTCAACAGGAAGGCCATACATGTCATTTGAGATAACATTGATGATGATTTATTAATTAACTGTTTATTTTGAAACACGAATATTTAAAACTGATGGTTATTCTAAATACCAAGAATTTTTTAATTATTTGATTGATTTTTATGAAATTTAGTAAAGAAGTCAAACTATTAAAGTCGGTCGTGAAATGATAGTTTCGTTCATTTAAAAATGACAAACGTTGAAGTTTCCAAAGTCTTCTCCCTATTAACTATCGAACTATTTAATAGACATACTGTATATGACATTCAACGCAAAGACTTCGCTATTGAAGATGCCCCTGATGACATACAGATTTTAATCCTGCATCTTTAATCATCCAAAATAACAGACATATTCTGAAAGTAGCGATTAGTTCTTTTCAGAACTGCTTATTTAATCACTAAAAAAAAAAAAAACAATCGAATTTAATTTTTTTTTCTTTTTCTAATATTAGTTCGATAGAATTTGGTTTATGAATCATGTTATATGCTAATGAGGCAACCAAATTAATTCTTCCTTGAAATTCAAATGTAAGATTGAAATAGAAAAAAAAGAATATGTATATGATAAAAATATTAAAAACAGCAATATTAAAATTTTAAATTAAAAAATATAAGTTTTTTCGATGTTAATCAAAAAATAATATTGGATAATTAAATTTATAATTCTTCAAGGAAATAAAAATTCCTTTACGAGTTTAAAGTTATTATCATGAAAAGAATAATTCACTGTTCACATTTTTAGTAGCATAATATTGTACTGTTTTGCTATAAAATTCTAAATTCTATATGATTTATTGGTATCCATTCATAATCATCGATATTATGATCACTGGATAGCCATGTTCGCCATCAGTTTCGTCAATAAATAATACTTTACCAAGTTAGAATCATTTCAATTGCATTTGGTCTAATTTATCATAAGAATGACAATCTCTTGAAGACCTATTTTTTGAAATTTATAACAGATAGGAATGAAGATAAAATAACAATGAGAAAGAAACTATCCACTCGGTTTATATTTAGAAAATCTACTCGTGTATTTTTTATTTCTTTGGCTCGGAGTTCTGCCACTTTTCTCTATCTAGTGCATTTTGGGATCGGAACAGCTGTATTTTGAGAAAAACTTTTTTTAACAGATGCTCTTTTCGAATACAGTTTCTAATAATTTGTAAAAACAAATAGAGAATTTTGGATCAAAATGTTAAAACGAAATATAGAAAATTTTATTATGGTAAGAGTATTTCTTGAGACGACTGTATCTCCTTTATCTTATATTCGAGAATATATATAGGCCTATACATAAAAAAAAAAGATTTTCGGATTTATTATTATTATTATTATTTATAAGTAACAATAAATTTATTTTGACAAGCTTATATAACAGTATTCATTACAGACAATGTGTTTCAAATAGACCTGCCAGTATTTGTCAATTATTATTCAAACAGTATGCCATCTTCAACCTCTCCAGTGTTCTTTTACTACCTGCAGAGTGAGTTACAGATATAGCACTATACCGAGTCTCCACCTTCTGACTGACGAAAGCCTCAGATTACTGTGTCTGAACTGTTCATTGTTTACGGTGATTGCATTCAGCACGCGACAGGGTGCGTGACAATCGGTGGGAAATAACCTTTCACCTTTTCCCGCCGTCTTTCCGGGGTCATAGACACGTTTAGGTCTTCAACCTGTTTTAGGTATAATTATTGCTTCTACTAGTCATCCAAGTGATAATTAATCCAATTTAATCGATTGCTACATAACGTGGCGTTAGAAAATATACCGAACTTTTATTGCATAGATATATCCATATACAATATATATTATCTTTAATCTAATTTTTTTTTTTATAATCAGTAAAAAAAGAACATTTAATAAGTTTTTTTTAATGCATTAGTAATTGTAAGCATAACAAATAGGTTCAGTTGCATCTCTCGCCATAAAGTAAAAATAAGAGAAACAAAGCATGCGAAAGAGAAAACATTAAATCAACAATTCAAATCAGTAGCCTAGAAGTTTAATCCCTGAGCAACAACTCATAATTTCTGAAAATGTAATTAAATTATATCAAATTACAAGTTTGAAACGTCGCAAAAGAGTTTCAGATATTTTTAAATAAAATGATAAGTAATATTCTTTCATCTGAGAAGCAAAAATAAAATAAAAATAATAAAAAAAAAATATGCTATACATTATAATGGCAGATTTTTCTCCAGACAAAAATCTGTTGTTAACGTGATTTAAAATTCAATATAAAAATAGTGAACTTGTACAAACGTGCCCTAGGGGAGAAAATTCTTCTTGTGATGCTTACGTAATAATAATTAATATCCTATGGGTACACTATTCCCAAGATTAGTTAACAGATTAAAATTAATTTTTTTTTTCCTTGTAATTTTGTTAGGAAAAAAAAAACTGTTAATTTAACTATATATATATTTTTTTACATTTAAATAAATAAAACATAACGTATAAATAATAAATAACGTGTATAAGTTTTATGTATGTAATAACAGAAATGCGTTTGCTATATATATATTTTTTTTTTTTATTTTTTGCACTTCGTTATTTTAATTGACTTTATAAAGTAATGAAATGTGTATTTTTCGGATGCCTCTAGCCTGTAAACAATTTCTTTAATCTAGATCTATTTATTCATCCGTAACTGTGACCCTTTTTTTAATTCCTTTTAATTCAAAAATATCATTTGTTATTTTTTTTTTTGTATCGATAAGGGGGGAAAAATTGTTTAATATTAAAAAGAATCAAAAATTACGTAAATATTAAGAAATAATTGCTACAGTCCGGAAATTATTAAATTAATCAGTAATTTCTAATTTAATTTTTATTTTAATTTTAATTTTTTTTTTTTAATAACATGCTGTATTTTCGTCTTTCTCAAAATTGTTTTCGAAAAATAAATCATTCAATCTGGTACTTTATTTTTTATCTTTTTTTTTAATTTTTTTACAAAACTTTTTATGGCTTTATATGTATATATATGTATAATTTTATAAGTAAATTTTTATAAATTTTTTTGTTTATTCAACGAATTGATTTGTCTGAATATATATATATATATATATATAAATATATATGTAGTACAATTTTAATGATTGCGTGACATCAGTGAGATTAAAAACTGTATATGAGGTGCCTTCAGCATGCACGTCACATCATCATTCGCAAACTTATTATTTTCTTAATGTCATTAAAATATAATCTAATGTTTGACATATTTCCAATATTCAAAATAATAAATATTTTGAATTTTTCCTGCGGAAATTAAATCCAAAAAAAAAAAATTAACTCTCGCATAATGAATGTTGAAAAAAACAAGAAAAAAAAAATATATTCAATTACGGAAAAAAACAGTATCAGAAAATATAATTCGAAAAAAAAAAATTATTTTTTTTTTTATAAAAAGAAATTAATCAATATTTTCTTATTTCCATCTAAATGCGTTACTATTTCTAACAACTCAATCTTTTAGTTTGTAAGAGTGAGTAATAAAAAATACTAACTTGTGTCAACATTCTCCTACGTAATGTTCAATAAAGGAGAAGAATCGCAAAACCGAACAAGTGAGAGAAAAAACTAAGTTTGATTTTGATCAAAGAATCCGGTGAACGTAAGAGAAATGCAATCTGATGTCTCACTATATTGTTTTTTTGTCAAGAACCTTCGGGGCAAAATAGCTGGACCACCTGAAAAATCAATAGCAAATTAACCATCAATCGACCTCTATATTGCTAACTTCGATTTTTTCCAATTATAAAAATACTTAATGGTCTGTTCCTACAATAATAAAAATGACATAAAACAATTACGATTCACAAATAATATATTTGTTATATAAATATAAATTTAAAAAATATAATCAAAAAAATATTTTTTTAATTAAATAAACAACATCATTTTACATCAAAACTTAGTTTCTAAATATATTTATAATATATGAAACGAATATAATAATTTTTTTCGTATAGATTTTCAAGATATTAAGAATTTTATATGAATAAGCAAATTTACTTATTAATATTTATTAAAAATTTAAATATTTAACGTAGAAAAAATAAAATATAACATTGCGAAATCCTAAAATATGGTTTTCTATATTAAAAAAACTACTATCTACTTTAAGTTGACAACAGGGTGTTTTCAATGCTTACGACATGAGCTCCGATGTCTCTTCTAAAATCTAACTGGATGAGCAACGAGAACTGTTTTCTTATACTTCTTTCAGAACTTTCAAAACAATTTTTCAATCTTCTTACATACAATAAAATATTCTATAGAAGACGATTACATAGATACGAAAAACCGGATTTTTTTTTTTTTTAATCTTTTATTTTAAAAAATCTTTTGCTAGAAAAGTTTTGCAGAAAACTAAAATACTTTGAATATTTTCCCGTAATGATATGTAGCGTTTTGACATATCGATTTTTATAAGAAAATTATATACGGTAGTCTATATAATTTTTTTTTTTTTTTTAAATAACAGACTGAATATCAAAATTATCTTTCTTCAATAAGTATAATTTTGATTCTTTCTGCATTATTAATTATTATTAAGTAATAGTGCAGAAAGTATCGACTTTATAAGTATATATATTTATAGCAAGAAGTATAAACTAAGAAACAGTATAGACTACTATAATATATATGTCGGATATAAATCTATATAACGAATATAATTATATATATAAAAGATAAATTTAATCACAAGGAATAATTTACTTTTTTTTTTTTTTTTTTTTAATCTTAAATACAAATGCTCATAAATATAGATTATAAATAAATACAGTATTGTATAACATTTATTTTAGAATAAACTTCTGTTTTTATTAGCTAATAACTGATTTTATTTTAAATTCAAAAACAGTAATTATAGTTTGTTGTAAACAAAGTACGGAAGTTTTCAATTATTGTTTATAATGTACTTATCTCAAGATAGGAGAATGATGATGATGTAATAATATTTTATTTACCAACAAGAATAGAATTTCCTCAAATTGTTACGAAGCAATAGTATATGAAAACAATAAGAAAGGTTATATATATATATAATCTCATATAGTATGATGTATAGAATTAATTTCCAGAGTTCTTACATCGATTCTATGACAATGGAGGAATTCAGTCACAATGATAAATATCCGGTTGGAAACGAAACGAGTTTTTAAAAGAAATTTTATATTATTCATTGTTTATATAAATATTTTCATAAGAATATAATACTCGAGATATATTTTACTGTCTCTCAACTATTTATCATTTTGGAAAAGCGACAGAAAAACTCCCTGTTGATTTGTCCATTTGATTTAAAATTGAAAGAAAAATCTAAAAATTCTGTTATATAGTCCATTAATAACAACTTTGGTGACATTTTCAAAAATTTTAGATATATAAAAATATACATATATTTTTTTAAAATTTATGCCGTTGCCTAGATACCCCCAGGTAGAATACAATATGATAAAAAAAGAATATTTCAAATATGCTCGTGTGCTATTTAGTTTGAAATCTTCTATTGTGTGTGCATTATTTGCTAAAATATATATGAGTTGTATGTGTGTAGAAAAAAAAAATCCGCTGAGAAATATTACCCCATGTAAAATTTGTATCTGCATATACAGCAGTTTTTATTATGATGCTGGAGGCATTGTCTACGTCCTTCCTGCTACTTGAAACAGCGAAAAGGAGGGAGAGAATGACTAATAAGACAGAACCACATCTGCCGGAAACCCTCAAAGAGAGTTTTGTGTCTGTGCATTGAAATACAAAACTATCGGTGGGCATAAATGAGCATTTCAGAAGAGATATAGGCAATCGTTTTCTTTAAAATACTATTCAAAAAAGTTTTATTTCTCGATAGAAAATTTCAAACTTTGTATATTACATGACCACTTTAACATTTCTTGAATGTTTATAAGACTGGCGGTAATAAAAATAAATTAAATTCTCTTAATAATTGTTTATCTAAGTTGACATCTAAAAAAAAAATTGCATAGTCTCCAATGAATAAAATGGCAACGTGCTGTCAAACGATACATTAATCATGTATTATTCAAGAATTAATCGGAAAACAAATTATTGATTGTTATGTTGTACGCTAAGGTCAACTAATAGGTTGTTTCTAAATTACGCTGGATGATGAATATAAAATTATTTATCGCAGTTTCTATTTAAATAAATTTTATCATTTTTTTACAATTTAAATTAGATTATGTACTTCACACCTTTCTCATTTAAAAGTTTGCTTATAAATAACTTTTAATCATGTTATAAATTTCGAATTTGAGTTACTTTAATTGTATTTTGAAAATAACGTATTTATTATTATTTTTCTAGTAAAATTGATCATTTTATTGCTTCGTTTTGGCTTCTTTTCATTTGTTTGTTTACTAGTTTAGTATCAAAACTGTATGTTGTTTCTTATGAGGAAATCGGTTACCAATATCGTCATTAAAACTGGAAAATACAGTATTGGTAATTTGATTTCTGATGAATACATTTGCGGTGTATCTAATCTTAAAATCCAATCTTTTTTTAGTCCGTTACTGATGTAAAGTCATACGAGTTCTTTAACTTCAAATAGAATCATCGATTCCATTCAGAAAAGTTCTATAAAATCAATTCTGCAGTCATTTCATGTTTGTTAAATTTTATCTAAAGTGCCTTCCAGATCAGAAAGAGATTCTCTTTGAAACCATCATGTACAAACCAGACTTTCCAACACTTGTTCTAGCTCATTCTCTCCTCCTCTCTCGCCACAGGAGTCCGTCTTTCCTTCCACCCACTCATCTTTTATCAGAATCTAAAATCGACCCCTACTTCGTCTAGTTTTGGGTTGCTGCAGATATAAATTTATCACCCACAACCTGAGTACAATCTTTCGACTTAACACGAGGTGTAGAAATGATAAATTATCCGAAGAATGATGACATAAAAGAATATATATATATATATCTATAAATAACTTTTTTCTTTCAGACTTCTTTATGAAACGAATACCATTTAAAATTTATATTTTAATGAATATTTTGCAAATATAACTTGGAAATATTAAATTTTGAGATATAAACATTTATATTTTTCCACCCACGTTTAGTGCTTTCGTAAAATATTTAAGAAAATCTTTATTGAAATATGTAAATATATAATTTAGATCGAAAAAATTATGTAAAGTTTAATTAGATTAAATATGAAATGAATGAATATTTATCAGAGTTATCAAACAAATAATAAAATAAATATTTGATGAATATATAAACAAATGAAGATAATCAGTAGTTGGTCATTTAAATGTTTAATCAAGATTAAACGTTATCTAGTTTAAGCGTATTTTACGAGTAGCTTACCGAACAGAAATTCGTCAAGGATATCATCCCTTAGTAATTAAGGTACAGTTATATTTATGACATCATATCCGTTTTCTGTTACACCGTTCATATATATTCAAGCAAACAAACAAACAAGGGACGTGTTCAGCAGATTAAAATCCAGGTGATCATACTCTTTCACAAACATCAAAAACAGGGTAACGTAATTTATGACGTTTTGTTCGGCTTCAGAGAAACATTAAATTTCGTTTAATCGTATCAAACTCTTACAATAATAATAACTCGATATAATAAGTTTTAATTGTATTCTGTAGAACACAATAAAACGGACATTTACAATTACTATATTGTAATAAAAGAAAAATTCGTATTAAAAAAATACAATTATTTACATTCTTCCGTCGGATAAAACACGACGAGTAAATTTTTTATTGCTGGACATTGCTGTAATTTTATGTATTAGTGGTATATATGGCATTAATCGATACAATGGAGAAGACTTGAAAGGTCGACATTTTCGCTTTGGTAAACTCGAAAGGAGGGGGGAGGGTAAAAATATGAAAAATTAAATCGAGACTAATATAACGTTGCAGCTTTTACGACCGCATCTAAATATTTCACTTTTAATTTATTAATTTAATAAACGCGTTGATAAAGTTGTTAATAAAAAAAAAAGTAAGGTCAATAAATTATTTTAGCAAAATTTTTAAATATGCAATATTTTATCCCACAAGCTGTTTATTTAAGCGCCATATACTGTATATAAATTAACATAAGCATTTTTAACTAGTTTCGTGAAAAATCGGTAATTATAGAATATCCATTAAAAAAAACAAAAAAAAAAAAAAAAAAATTTAATTACTAAAAAATATTAAAAATGGTCCTTTCGTTTTATAATTCACAATATATTATTTTTTATTTATTTATTATTATTATAGTTATTACTATATCTTCATCGATTTGTTAATATATTAAATTTATTAATTTAATGTCCTTTCAGCATTCGTAATTTTAGTTTTTACTGGATTAAAAAACAGATTAACCTCGTTTTTTATTTAATTACCGTTATTTTTATTTTTCGTATGTTTAATAACGTTTCTAGATTTTTCTTATTACGTTAATTAATGTTGTAATTAGTCCGAGCAGGGGTGGCAAAATTGTTGTAATTAATACAATAGTCATACGTAATGATAAGATTCATAAGGACAATGGACACAAATGATGTAATTCTCCATAAGGATAAAAGATAAAAGCATTATTCGAACAAATAAAAATAAAAATTACTCGTAATATTCGTTATATATATATACGCTTAATGCTACCGAATTAAAAAAAAAAAAAAATATTCAAAAAATTTTTTTACTTTTTTTTTAAAATAAAATCGATATATAAATGTATTAAAATATAAAGATAATCGAAACAAAAATTTAAATATCCGATAAATAAAAGAGCAAAGTTCGATATATATGGAAAGAACGGGAACTGTTAGGGGACAAAAACAAAAATAAAAATAAAAAAAGAAGCTTCGAATTGTTGAAACTCATGAAAATTTAGCAGGGCGAAAAAGTTTAAAATTTCGCAATTTCAAATAAATCATGTTTGTATGTATAACATATTTTGAGTTGTTACCATTCATCCATCGCATTTGAGATATTTTACTCTCTCTTGCATAATTTAATATATATTATGTAATTATTATCACGTCGAGATGGATGTAAAATTAATTACGTCCATCTTTTATTGATGATAAAACCGCATATTCTAAAATTTGATTTTAAAAGATTTAAACTTTCTTTCCAATTTAAAATTTATATACTACTATGGGTACTTGTATTTTATTTCTTACAAACGACACACACGAATAATTGAAAATTGTTGATTTTGATAAATTTATAATTAAGATAAATACGTTGTATTTTTTCGATGTTTATATATTTTTTAATGAATCTATGAAAAATAAATTTAATTTAATAAAAAAAAAAAAATAAAAAATAGAATATTAGAAGTCTGAGATCATTTGGTCAGAAAATAAATAAAATATATAATGCTATTTTGTCTCAGAGTTTGTTTAAAATTTAAAGACGACTTTTTATGTATTCTATTTTGGTTTAAATTATATTCAACTGCACTTCATTCCAGAAATATATGCACTTAAAAATTTTGTAGATCCACTTCTTCTAGTTATAACGTAAATATTATTTTACATAGAATTTTTTTCGTCTCTCGTAAAAACTACTTCATCTGATAGATAATTTTTTTTTACCTTTTCTCCATTTTTTCTTTAGCTTATCATTATTATTATTATTATATATCATAGGAAAAAGATATTTTTGTAATTATTTTCACTAACTTCACGCTTGAACTTCATTAATTTTAATTTTACAGATACTGTATGCAATTTTTATATTACAGTATTTCTTTCAATCAGCACAAAAGTGTTCTGGTTTAAATCTATCTATATATATTTTTTTGTCCTTATCAACGATTGAAACACTTTAATCACTCGATTAAAAATGTTTCAATAATTTCATTAATTTTTTTAAATGTTTATAGAGATTACTTTACGCGGAACAAAATTAAACTTTCATAAAAAATAAATAAAAATAGTTAGAAACATTCCACTTAAAGATGAACAGAAACTTACTTCGAAGTTGTGGTCGAAAAAAGAAAAAAAAACAAAGAGAAAGATAAACTCTCGATTAAAGCAAGATAATTAGACGTTTGCAAAAAAACAAGAAGAAAAATGAAACGTAACCGAAGACAACTTGCTGAAAACAACCATAAAAACTTAAGAGAATAATTTTGCATCAGACTGCACTAAGGATAAAATAAAAAGAAAAAATAGTTTTAAAAAAATAACATTTACTTATCAAGATGATAATTCGAGTTGTCATAGATACAGTTATCAAGTAAAAATGTTTTTAGAATTTAGTTAAGAGGATATGGTGGTAGCCAAAAAACCGGCCGACTATAAATCTTTAAGTAATAATGTTTAAGAAACTAATGCGTACAGATACAAAACAAAATTTCTAGTGATTTTAAGAAAATTTTGCCCTTTAGACAAGAACTTAAAATATTTCAAGTATTGAAAAGTCTTCTATAAAAAAAAAAATAATAATAATAATAAATTGAAAAAATTGTAAAAAGAAGAAATATTCTTTTATAAATTATATTTGCATTGTTATGTACTGTATACTTTAATTAGATGATAAAAATTTTGTGTTTAAAATCAGTTTTTCTCTAAAAAATAAAAAAAAATGGAGTAGATTGAATATTTCCCAGATCAATCTGCATTAATAATAATATGAATAATACAACATTCATTTAAAAAATTCTTTTTTTTTTATAATTTTATCTGATTTAATGCAACTCTCTTTGATTATAAAAATACTTTTAAAAATGAACTCTTTTTTTTTTTTAATTCTAAACTTGTAGATTTTATGATGAATATTGTAGATTAAAAAACTATTTTCTTAGCATTAATTAATCCAAAAAAAAAAAAATTTTAAATATACAAAATTAATCTTTCTTTTTTTTGTTTTGTTTTGTTTTGATATAAAACTGATTATAAGTTTTGCTTAATTATAACTATTAATTAGATAATATTTAAAAATATATATATATAAAATTAGTAATTCATTTAGTTTTTAATGAATTTTCTTTTTTTTTTTTTTTTTAATATATGTTTTAAGTAATTATAATTTTGAATTCAAAAGAAATATACTTTTTTATGGTAATAAAGTTATATAATATGTTAAAAATGTTTAACGACAAATTCACTTTAATTTTAATAGTTCAGGTGGTAGTTGAATAACGAAATAAATTTTCTTTTGTTTTAAATTTTTAGAATGCTTTCACAGCTTCTTCGTTCCAAGAACTATTATATAATAAAAATACAATTAAAACTTCTAATTAACTTTAGATAATAAGTTTTCTAAACTTATAAGTTTTCGGTAAGTACAGAAAATACATTAAACTTTACAAATATTACACATATAAACCGTTAACATTACATAAGGTAAATTGACTTATTATTCAATTTTTCTTTTTTCAAATTTTGTTTATTATATGTTTAATCTAACACTTAAAATGCGTTTCTTTAAATTTATTTAATTGCTCTAACATTTTATGATGGTGTTAAAGGTAACTTATATGTTTAATTCTTACATGCATTAAGAACTAAAAATTTATGAGAATCCTCCCATACATGTTAATGGTTCTCTCATTTTCAGCTATTAACAAAAATATATCTCGCTTTTTTATATATATAATATTGACTACAAAAACTATATTGTACTAGATTCTAATCTTAAAAATGTGTTTAAATCTGTCAAGATGTTATCATATATATATTTTTTTATTATCATAAGAATTAAAGAAAAGAAGCATTTGGGAATATAAAATATAAATATATATATATAGGCCTATAGCCTATATTTATTGGTAAGATTGCATACATTGCAAAGCCCGGAAAAAATGGTATCGATCGATAGAGGGGGTGGAGACACACAAAATATCCCTAATGAACTAGGAGTCAAAGATCGAAGGTTAACGAGATACATACGTCAAGGTAGCATAGCACGCGTCGCGCTCCACACGAAGCACAATACAGTTTGACATTCAAAAATCCAGCAACCTAAAATCCGGATTCTTCAGTATTCCGGCATGAATTTCAGGAGCGTATTTTCAAATTTCCCTGCACTTCTTTCAAGTAAAATTCTGAGGATCTGTTTTGTTTAGTTTTATATGTATTAAAATTGAATTAAAATTCTATAGAACCATCTATACTGTATTTTATTTAGTTGTTGAACAATAAAATTTCGTTTTCTTTTTACTTAGTGTTTATTTTTTTTCCTTTAAAAGACTGTAAATGTGATAATTTTCTATTAAGTATATACAGCATATATAAACCTTCAGTTATCCGGCATATTCGAAAATCCGCCACTCCTCAGGTCCCGAGGTCGCCGATTTTTTGAATGTTTACCTGTATCAAACCATATGCACTACGAAACTTTCAGCTTCTATATCTCGTTAACCTTTGACCTTTGACCCTTAGTTCATTAGGGATATTTTGCATATCTCGATCCCCTATCGATTGATACCATTTTTACCGGGCTTTGCAATCTATGCAATCCTACCTATAGTAATTAAAAATTTTTTTTTAAGAGTAATGCATTCATTTAATTTTTACACAATTAATACAACACAATTAAATAAATTTAAAATGTTGATGAACGATTAAAAAAGTGTTTTAAATCATAAAACTTATAAAAGTATTAAATTTATTCGTAAATTTGTTTTTTTTTATTATTATTAATTATGTAAAAGATGACTGACGTATAAAATTTCGGATAAAGAAAAATTCATGTAACGTTTTTATGATCACTTTTATATTAGAAAACACTTTTCGAATAAGTACAGGTACATTATTATTCATATGCAACAGCTTCGAAGATATTAAAATTCTAAAAATTTTGAACTGTTATCTTGTAACGGAATCACATAAAAACTTAAAAAAGATATAAATAACTTTGAGTAATAAAGAACAATCTCTTAAAAATTTGAATAGTCTGCGATTCAATTTTTGAGATATTTTTTTTTTTTTTTTGGTGGAACAGGAAATAAGAAGAGGAGAAAAATAATTGGATAAGACTGCTAAAACTCTGTTCAAATGATTTTTAAGTCTATATAATATCATTCGTGTGCAATAAATAATTTCAAAGACATCGACTTTTAATGATTCCAGTAGTCGCCATCTTGTAATGGCAACTCATAGAAATCTCAAAATTAATAGAGACGTATCTTCTTGTTATTAATTATATTAATTGCCTAAAATTTCGTTATTATTCATTCAAATACTGTATTTAATTCTTGGCGTATTTTGCAAACATAAAACGAAGATTAAAGGTCATTATTTTGTAATAAATATAAATAAATATTTTGAGAATAACTTAATAGGCCTATATACATTTTATAACTAAGCATTAAACATTTTCTTTCAATTAAACGTAAATCGTAAATAATGATGTGACAACATTCTTAAAATGTTGAAAGATCCTAATAATTATGTACACTATTTATATAAAACGTAACTTTTCGTGCATGAAAAAACATTTTTTTATTATTATTTCCGACTTTATATTATATATTTTCAAATAATAAAAACTGCTATTTGTTAACATGGAAGATTAAAACTACAAAAATTTAAAAATAAGATCTTATTTTATTTTTAAATTCTTCTAAAAATTTTTTCAGTATGCTTTACATAGATTTTATAATCAATAGATGATTTTTGTTCTATAATGTAACTCGGAGGAAGACAAAGAGTGGGGAAAGATGAGAGTTTTGTGATTGGTGGAAGATTGAGTTTCGAGAAAAGGAAAAGTTGAGTTCGTCATCATCATCCTCTTCGATTCAGGATATTGTGGTAGGCAGTAGTGATGGCGACCATGTTGAATATCAGGATTTTTGTGTTGAGTATAAGGGGTATTATTATGATAAGAAGGGACCAAAATGTGACTGGATTGGATGCATTAAATGCAAAAAATGGCTGCATGAAATTTATAATAAAGACAATTCCACTTGCAAAAAATGCTAGGGAATAGTGTGCTTTCTTCCATTATTTTTTCTTTTACATTGCAAAGTCACATTCTGTGTCATATACATATAAAATGGTCTTTTAAATGTTTTTTTCTGTGTTTTTCTCTGCTCTTGTAAACCGCATGTGTTGTGTCATCTTCCCCAATGGTAACTGACATCCTTTCCAAAAGGTGGGAAAAGATGTCAGTTTTGTTTCATTTAATTTAAAATTGACCTTTTTACCTTTACACGTTCAAAAAAATCATGTTTATTTTCCCAGTTAATAACTAAATAAGCAAGATATATATATATATATATTGATATAATTTACATATTTTTTCCCATTCCATATGTTGATGATAAATAAAGTTATCGTTAACTGTGCCATCTTCCCCCGAGTTACGTTATAAAAGTTCATATCAGTTATTCATAAATTACAAAATTTTAATAATTAACAAATGAAGTGTTTCTTTTATAATTCCATTGATTACATTTATAGTGTTAAAATAATCATGTTTTAAACTACCTGATCATGTCATTCATTTGCAGCTGTTATCATCAAAATTTCCTTTTAATCTCATTCGAAACAAAGTTGTAGTAATGTTAAAGATATGTGATAGGTATAACTATACCGTTATACCTTTTAATACGAGAACAAATAATTTAATAAAAAATATATTAAAATCATTTTTAGTATTTTATATAATTAATTTTAAGAAGGATTTAATTATAAATCCATAATGCACGAGTTTTTTAATTCGAAATATTTTCTTTATAGTTTACATAAAGGAAATGGTTTTAAGATTATATTAAAATAGCAAAATAAAAGTATTATGGAAGCTTAATTAATTTTAATAATAAAAAAAAAAATATATTTAATTATGCAAATTGCTTGTAACTTCGATAATATATTTTTAATTAATAAAACATATGTAAATTTTTAATTATTTACAGTTTCAATTATTGATATCAAAGTACTTGAGTTAAACGATAATTATATGTAATATTTTCTTTTAATTATTAAAATAATTTCTGTCATTTTAAACAACCATTTTTGCTGGAATTAATAGGTTTAAAAAAAAAAAAAAAAAATTAATATTTCAAAGGAGAAGAAAATACAAGTTAAATTATTCCAGCTGGAAGAACTTTCTCGACAGCTGTTATTTAAAGAATTCAACTTTATTCACTTGTATAAATTTAATGATTCTAAAATACCCTCATTTTATTCAACCAATAATTTACTTAATTATGACAAAATGTTTTTTTATATAGATATATAAAATATTAATAGTTTCTCATTTATTTTTACAAAATTTAATTTTATTTCTATTCATAGTTAATTAATATTTTACAAAAATAATATAACTTTAGTTGGATATTTCTTATTTAAAACATCACAACGACAAAAAAAAGAACAAAAATAAAAGTAGAAAATAACAATGGGCCAGAATTCAGCTAATGAGATTTTTTTCGTTGTTCATTATTATTTTTTTTTCCCTTCTACTCTTTCATTGCTTTCCGAGTTCATATTTCTCTTGACATTAAATATCTTCTATAATATTTCCTGAGTTGAATAATTAGTAAACATGATATTATTCTTTTCAAAGTCATTTATTTTAACCTAGTATGATTCAGATTTCTGTTCTTTATCCTACAGAAAAATGCACGTTATTTGCTTGTAAGCATTTTTCATTCTGTTGTTCAACTTTCAAAAAGTCAATTTTGACAAATTACATCGCTGGAAACTTTATTTATAAATCTTTCTTTGACTTTGAACAGCGTTATTTTGATTTATTAAATTATATAAGACCTTTATGGATTGAAACTTGTCATTTATTTAGATTATTAAAAGTATATTCTTATTTTTTTTTTAAATCGTCATTATATTTTTTTTTACTAAATTTATATCCAAACAATTGTTTTGTTTATTTTAAGTGAAAATTTTTTTTAGTATTTGTCATTTATTGATTGCATTTCGTGATATCGACTTTTCTCTCCCTCGAAGGAAGGAATCATGGCATTATTGTGAAAAGAATTTTTATTATATATTTTGGATTAGAACGTATTTTATATTGGCTGTTAGGCTGATCTATAAATCCATATAAAAACGAAACATATAAAAAAAAAGTGTTTCCATAATTATAAGATATCATAAAAGATGACAAATAGAAAATATTTTAAACGGAATTCAAATGACAGGATTTCTGATGGAAATAAATAAACAGAAAATATAAAATTAAAAAAAAAAAAATGCTAGGAAGGAAATGAACACTTTAATAAGGTTGAATGAATGTGCGTCATTTTAACAAAAGGAAAATAGAGGTCTAAACTAAAGAGGAAATTTTGGCACGCGTGCCATTGATGTCACGCAAAATGTTTATATTTCTGTTATTTATAAGAGGTCCAACAATTTTCATTATTTTATATCACTGCAAATGATTTTTAACCATGATCTCTCTCCATTACCAGTTGGTGGTTTGGTTTTGAAAAGAAATACATATCGTTTAAAAATTTTTAAATGTAAATTTATTACGCTTTCAGGCTGATATATAATTTTTTCGAAGTCATAAAAAAAAAACAAAAAATATTATATTCGTTTATGAATAAAAACTTAAAACTAGAGAATTAAAATTATATCATCATAAAAAAAAATCTTTGTCATACGGTATTGTATCGGAAAAGTTGCAAACAATTCTCCGTCAGAAACTCCCATAAAGCAATCTAAACAATATTATTAATAATACGATTTATAGTTGGTAATAAGAGTAATTTAAAATTACATTATTACATTGTAAAATTTCGGAAAATTTTAGAGGCAATAAATTCCGAAACTTCCTTTCATTCACATTCTGAAAGAATAATTTTGAAAATCGATGATCCAGGAATGTTTCTGTCTTTCATAAAATTAATTACAAATGTTTAAAAATATAATTAAACCTATACAGCCACAACAATCTCGGTCCTGCTTTAAATTTCGAAAGCAATCTATGTATTCTTAATCAGTTTGACCAATCTTTACTTTCTTTTTTCCCCCCTTTTTTCCTTCTTATTTTTTTTTCCCAAGTTGAGATAACTACAAAGAATTATTTCCCAAAAGATTCCAACCGAATGTCTTGTGAAATCACTGAAAAATCCACCAAAATCAATGAGAGAAATGCATTCTATATTTTCAGTTATTTTGTCTGAAATTCGGTACGAATATTCTCAATTGCTTTGTATTTGATCGTTTCTCATGGGTTTTGCGGTGATTTCCGAGACATTCGAATCGTATCTTTAGGGAAATGCTTCTAGATATCTTCATTGAGAGATATATAAGGTAAACATTGATCGGTCACTTATTTATTTATTTTACTTTTTAATCTAAAGCAAAACGTTAATATCTTAAATTATAAAACTTTTCTTCCAAACATATTTTTCTATTTTTCAAAATCTAATCATGATAATTCATAATAAAATGTCAACAGAAATTATTCTTTACATTCTCTCTCTCTCTCTCTAATATATATAAATATATGAAATATAAAGAAAAATCCATTAAGGGAACATTGAAACACAATTTGTAGTTCAAAACGTCGGTTTTCGCCAAACAAAGCATTATCATTATTATTATATTCATTGAGAAAGGAAGATAATATCGAAAAATATATTATTAATGAAAACGATCCATTTTTAGAACATTTCAACTAAGTTATGCAGTATTATAGTAATAATTGAATATATCTGTCTATATGACATCCTTTTATGAAGATTAAGATCGACAATGTCCCATAAAATAATAAAAGTTAAAAAATTTAAAAAAAAAAAAAATCCTAACTTATTCATCAAAACATCATTCTCGGTTAGTTAAACAGAAATCTTTTGTAAATGTACTTTCTAAAATTTCTTTTTATAGTCTGTACTCTAATTGAATATAAGTAATTCAATAAACTTATGCAGTATTTTTCACAGACTAAATTTAATACACCAGTCTTAAAGAATAAGATTTTTCGGTAGTAATTCTACGTTTTCTCACATAAAAAATAATTTATGAAATTGCAATCGTTTATATAAATAAAGTCACAGAAAGTTATATTATGTTATAAATTGAATCACAAATCCTTGGTATGAAGAAATCTGGAATTTCGCATGATTTCAAAAGGAAACCATTACAAATAAAGATCACGAATGCTCTAGTAATAATATATTCTTCAGAATGACTCTGAAAGCTACAAACGATAGTGTAGAAGAGAGTACAAGACTATTTCCACCAAACTAGAGTTCATCTCAGAATAGGAGGGCATCTAGAGATGGCATGTATCCGACTAAACGTCTCCCAGAGCGTGGTAAACATGCACTGTGGGATATTCATAGTAATACACTTTACAGATTCACTTCGAAATATCAGTCAACATGAGAACACTATGTAGAATGACATTATTATTCATTAAAATAATATTAGAATAGCGATAAATCACAAATGAATGAACGTATTAGAAAGTTTCTTTGAAACATTTCTAAAAATCAGAATTTACAAAAACAAAAATTGTTTTCCTTTCTTTAAACTTTTCCTGAAAAATGAAAGAAATTATAAATTAAAAATTATTTCAATTTTTTTTTTTTTTATAATTAATTAAATGTGTAATAATGCAAATAAATATTTTAAAAAAAATTGTCTCGTAAATATATTTGATGATGCAGTACAGAATTATTATTACTAAATATTGTAGATAATTTAATAGTTATATAATTATATATAAATGAATCATCAGTTGTTTTTTTTTTTGTTTACATGTTTAGAAGAGATGATGATATTATGGTAAATTATTTTTTTAAGTTAAATTATCTGAAAAAATCTTAATAAAAAAATTACTTATATCATAAATATATTTGTATTTTTTAATGCATTTATTAAAATATTTAGAAATATTCGTCTAACTACAAGTTATCAGATTTTATATATTCAAATAAAAAAATTAAAACAACATAATTAAAATATATAATTCATTCGAAATTTTAGTCATTATAACATAAGCTTATAGAGTGTAAATACTGGATAGTTCACTCGAACTTAAAATAATAAGCCAAAATTTACATACCTGATAAAATTTTACACGCACTGCTTTCAAACGATTGCATGTAACTAACGCGGAACATAATCAAAATCCTGTTGTAATTTTTTTCAGGAATCTTGCCATCTTAAATAGCAATTTTACACCAAACCACACTAGAATGCAAAAACTATTTAAAAGTTTATAATCGTGTATTCCACGTTATCAACTTATTTCGTTATACAACAGCTAGTTCTTTTCCTATATAAGTTATATACAGTATTATTATTATATTTTAAATTTTCTCACCAACGTCGTATTCAATTATTTTATGCTATTTACGAATTTCCTATGCAAATTAATCATTTTTAAATCATAAAACTAGAAAATTTTTATTTGGAAAGAAGTTACAAGGAACGAGAGAAAAATAACCATAATTAAATTTGACAGAAGAAAATAAGAAGTGACAATTTTAATAGAATATCTCATAGGCCTAAGTACCAAATAACAGAAATAGTTATTGGTTTATTCCAGAAAGATGTTTTTAAAATCAACTTTGTCATAAAAATATTTATTTATGGCAAAATCCTAATTGAGTAAAAATGGCTGTTTTTATTAAAGCGTATGGTTTGTGTCATACTTTATGTATATATTTTTTTTTTTATCTAAAGTAAAAAATTATGTTAGATATCATTATTTTGTTGTTGTTATTATTGTTATTATTATATGTTAATTATTATTAATTAATAAGCAAATAAAAGAGTAGTAATGTTGTAATATTATATTGAATAAGATAATATTAAAAAGAAAAAAAAAAAACAAGAAAATTTCTCTGACATTTCCTGTTGCACAGAAGAGATCTTGACATTTATGTTTCTAGTGTACAAAGTGTCATATTTGGAGTGAGTATCATAATAGTTATCTCTAATGATGTCACGTCTTCAAGTTGCAATTGTTTAAGGGTGTGGTGTTCTCCAGGGTGTAACTCATTGCTGAGAAATGTCCTAAATATTCTGCCGAGTCTTAAATTACTTGATTGCTGAAATAAATACAACTATTGAATATATAACTATTGTTACTTTCCAGATCATAAGGGATATTGTTTCTTATTTATTTAACTGGAACATTTTCAATTGCTCTATCAAATGAGTTTAAAAAAAAATAAATAAAAAATGGATATAGCATTTAACTGTGATAATTGACGTTACGGCATTTGTTACGAAAGATATTTTTCCAAATGAGTTTAGTATTATTCATATGCGATCTATTTATAGAATCTTAAAAGTTATATACATATATATATATATGTAGTATATTGTAACATAATCACGTAGGGTCTGCGAAATTAGTAAAACACATACAATGAATAAAAATCAATTATTATTTAAAATTTAAATATTTTATAATGTTTTGTTCTTGATATATATAATCCACAAAAATATCTGGATAAAATCTGTTTAAATAAATATACTTTCATTTATTTGCAATTTAAGTAGCTTCAAAAATATCAGATATTAAAAATTTCTGATAACTTTAATTTTGTTTTTAGTTGCCGCCATCTTGTAATGAAATCACATAAGATCCTCAAAATTAAGATATATGCATTATTTAATGAAGGACGATCACTTAAAATATTTTACTGACTAATAAACGAATGAAACGAATAACGATTATTTAAAAAAAAAAGTTATAAATGATGATAATTTAAAGTGTTCGAGGATATAAAAAAAAATGCTATTATATACAGTGGTACCTCGACTTACGAACCGCTCTACATACGAACTTTTTTCGTATCCCATTTTGACCTCTAAATACCAACTTATTCTCGAGATACGAACCGTGATGCTTTTTAATATTATATTTGTAAAATATTTTCTATAAGTTTCATATAAAAATATCTCAATTATTTTTTGAAA
>WUQG02011227.1:0-11861 GCA_011317285.2 Androctonus mauritanicus
TCTGAAGTCTGGTACTTGCTGATTGGGCTGTTTTATTATATATGTTGAAGTAATAGCAAGTAGGTTTGGAATATTATTGAGTAATTATCGTATCTAAGAAATTTAAATTGGAGTTATAAACAAAATTTCTGGGAATATAAATTAAGTTTCGAGATATCGAATAATTCGATTTATAGAAATTTGACTTAAAGAGACGAATACAAATGAATATTATTGGAAGGCATTCGGAAAATAAGAATTGCTTTGACTTATCGAAAATTTGAGTAATAGAGGTTCAAGTTATCGAGGTTCAGCTGTGTGTACGTATATGTGTGTGTGTATATATATAAAACCTTTTTAAAGAAGTTAAAAAATGTATGAGAAGAAGAAAAAGCAAAATGCTTATATCAATCAAGAACAAGCTGTAGCAGTATCTATGTGGGAGATCAATTATGCTTGACCATGAATAATTATCTGGCCTTTTTAAAATCCTCCCATCCCTGTATTTGTCAACAACACCATACAGAGTAAAGAGCTAATAAAACCAATGATTATTGGATAAGAAATATGGCTGGTTTTTACAATTCAATATAATGTGAAAAAAATTATTATAAACAAATTTTATTTAAAAATGTGACAAATTAAGAATAAATAAATAATAGAGAGGATAGATAATAAAAGTACATAAAAATTAATTAATTTTACCTAAGAATAATGCTTTTTTTAGTTGAAAAACGAAGTATACAGAATTAATTTAGGCGGCCAGATTTTCCAAAATTAGAATTTTTTATTTTATACAATTGGAAACTATATGATAAAAGGATCATGTCCTGAAAATTTCAAGCAATCTAACTTTAAAAATAACAAAAATATTGCAGTTTATAAAAATATGCAAATTTTTTATAAAATTATGAAGTTTTGACTTGTCTGCAGTGCTAATCATATTACCAATCTGCTGTCATCAGAATTAACAATCTTTTCAATAACATCTAGTGGTCCCATCTGTTAATATTCTTCTTCAATTTTATTCATATATTTCACTGCATTTTCTCATTTTTCAGCTGTAACATGACAAAATGCCTTCTAACATTTTTGTTAGCTAATTTAAAAATAGTATTTCTAATGACAAATGTGCTTTTTTATTTGTGCCCATACCACTCTGTCAGATTAAATTTATAATGATGAATTGATAAATGAATGACCATATGTCTTTTTGATGCTGCTAATTGCTTTGTTTCATAGCAAAGTTTTGAATTCTTTTGTTCTTTAATAATTTCATATAGTTCTGGTCTAAGCATTGTCAGGAAATGGAATTCTGTTTTGGATAAGCCAATCAATTATTACTTGTTTTCTACTGTTTGGAGTATAGTCAGTTTGGCAGTTATGACATATAGTACATTATTCACAAAAAATATGTAAATTGCTAAGAATATTTGGTAGTAACTGATCTATAAACTATTTCCTTGAATGTATCAACATTTATCTCCTTATGATAATTGGCATCGCCTCCTTTTGATACAAAAACAAGATCAGGATTAGAAATATAAAGCCGTTGATATTTCCTGGATGAAGTATTATTAGCCATCTATCCTTATTAGTTGACACTTTTAAACCATTGTCATCCTGCCAACATTTTGACAGAATATGATGCTTTATTGACCCATAATTTTATCCAAAAAATGCAACAGAAAAAGTTATCCACATATTAAATATTTTAATCTGGCAGCAGTATCATTCCTTTCCAAAATTTATTTTACAGTATTGGAATCCCATATCTCTTATTAATATTTTTCTTAATGCTGCTATGCAGACACTGAAATCAATTTTATTTTTTAGGTCTGCACCAACACTATGAAGTAAAGGTACTCCAACAATAGAAGTGATGTGTGTATGATGATGAATTAGATTTATCAGAATGATCAATAATAATTTGAAATTCTTGGTCTTTACCAGTTATACCAAACAGTTATTCTTCCTTTATAAAAGTAGTTTTTGTACTTGCATCATGGCTTCAGAAGTAATTCTATAACCTTTTTGACTGATGATAAAAGGCCCTTTGTTAATTTTATTTATACATTCATTGATATTTAAAAAAAAAAATTCTCATCCTTGATGATGATATTGATTTTCCACATTCTGAATTCAAATTATTCTTCTATCATAAATCAAAAACAAACAAGAAAATAAAACTTAATGTAGACTTGTCATCTGCAATACAATTTCATAGGTACTTTTTATCAGTTGGGAATGAAGGAAAAATTCTTAAAGTATGCAGACTATAGTTTGAGATGATTAACATCTTATACTCTTGATCTTCTAAATTTTTGTTGTTTATTTTCAAAATATATAGCAGGGATGGCCAAGCTTCATGTCATTATGAGCCATTTAGGAGAATCTGAAATAGTTGAAAATCCATAATCAGTTTTTTTATCAATGAAAGCTGCATCAATTTTTCAAGTAATTTTAACAATAGTTTCGAAAATTGTTTATTATATATTTCAAATGCATTTATTTCACATACATGAATATTACCTTTTACAATAAATAAACAAATTACATATATTTTTAAATTAAGTAGATATTTGCTCCATATTAACTATTGACATTCATGGTATGAAGCACACTGAAGATACCAAAGAGCTGCAGTTTGGCCTCCCCTGATATATAGCTTATCCCGTCATTGTAATCAGGTATATGTCATGTGAATGATGTGATATAATTGTAATCATATGATTACAATGACGGGGTATGATTGGTAGTTTATTTTGTTTCGGGGCTGTGATAACTATATGGATCGGAACTCTGATCTAATACAAAGGCAAAACATACGGTATAATCTGTATCTGGAGATTTATACTTTATCAAGAAGTGAAAATGCTCACTGCAAACTCTCTAATATAAGTGACAACATTATATTGAGAGTTTTGTTCTCCATAAAAATTGCCTTGGATTGAAAACTTGTTTTGAACATGTTGACCATTGCCACAAATATTCTTAAATTGCAATACTATCATTTAAATTGATATAAATTAGTTTGATCTGTAATGCATTTCCACAAGAGTCAACTGGATATTGTATATTCTTATATATTCAGTGTTATAATTGTGGAAAAGAAAATGTTATTTTTAATTTGAATTATGTTTCATAAAAAACATGATTCATATTAAGTATAATACAAAGTATCTTATACTGTGAAACTCCCATATTCATGACTTCTCTTAACCATAGTTGACTGCAGTCCAAAAGTAAAATTCAGAAATACAGTAAACATTCATAATTTAACTTGCACTTCTATTTCTTACATTGCAAGATATAAGTTAGGAACCAATATTTTTGTTTTTTTATTTCTGTTGAATACAAATCACTTAAATATCAATATTTACTGTTTTTAATTTTTTATTAAATCAAATTGATACAGCTTGCTTATATCCTATATTATTGAAAAAACTAAGCACTTTCAGCAAGCATAACAACCTTTATAAAGGTTGTTATGCTTACTGAAAGTGCTTAGTTTTTTCAATAACTTTGTTAATTTTTACAATTAAGGAATACTTCAATTTAAATAATTATTATTTAATCAGGTAAGAGTTGAAGATTCCTGCTGAGCACTTGTGTCTCTTCTTGCATCTTAATCTTTCTGTCTGATTCAGAATTAAGGAAAAAATCTCTACGGATATAGAACTTAAAATGTCAACATCTGCATTAAATGCAAATATCCCAAAAAATGCCAAATGATCATTCTAGAGTATCAGGAAAAGCACAACTCATTTCATGATTTCTGAAAATTGTATCTCAATTATAATCAATCATTAAAAGCTGGAAATAGTGTAGAGTATTACAATTGCCTAAAATCATCCCATGGAATATTTATTTATAGTATAAATAAATATTTTACTGAATGTAATGATGCTCAAAATAAATATTCCATCATCACTAATAGTAAAATTTATCCAGGAATTCTTAATTTAGAATATATGCAACATTTTTGCCAGAATATTTATGCACATGTAATATGTAAATAGAAATTTTTTCTCAAAATTTAGTGTTCATCTAAATTTTATAATCAAGATAAAAAAACAGAACTGAATTCAGAATAAAGAAGCTAAGAAAACATTAAATAAATAAAAAAATTGTTGAACAAACACAGTAGGTCTCTGATTTATGCAATTTCAGAGATACACAGATACTAAAGTCCCTATTTTTATTTAATTTCTATAAAATGCAAATAAAAAATTCATTGAAAAATTTAATTTTTTTTTGCAAAAACATCACTTATTGGCTTAAATTTTCTTATCTAAGCACTAAGTATGCTCATAAATTTCATTTGGCTATTCTATTTTTAATGCATCCTTTATGTATATTCAATTTAATCATTATTGAATTTATGCAGTTTTTGACTTACATGGAATTAACCATATAAGCTTGGAGCCTATTGGGATTTTGCTAATTTACTATATTTTAATTCTTATATGAAAGAGGCAGAAAGAAATTTTTTATATAATTTTTCTGCACTAATTATTCAAGTTATTCTTTCACATGTTTTATAACAATAAAATTCAAGATTCAATTAATATTCAATTACATTTGGTAATAATTATTTTCACTTACTTTATGCTCTATGTTAGTTTGCTGATTTTTGTCTAGATGGACTTTTATTAATCTTGTTCCATCCAAACGTATGCGAATTCTTTTTCCAACAATTTCTGCAGGAAATACTAAGTCTTCCAAGATAGCATCATGAACAGCTGTTAAAGTTCGACTGAAATAGTAAAAATTTTATTTCATAAAAAATTTGAGAATTCCATTTTGAAAATTATTTCTTAGAGATTATTATTTTTGTATAATTAAATTCAATGCAATAATAATCAATAATTATGAAATATGAAAAGTTATTTTCATTATATAAACATATCCAGAAAGTAAGAACCAAATTGCTCCAAAAAAATTCTCTCTTTTGTAATTTGAGAGACAATTTATACTATTTATTCTATTTAGTTGCTAAGCATATAAAAATATGTATTGAAGAACGAGTCTATAATGACCCTCTTAAAAGAATTTTGCCACTAACTTTTAATCCATTCTACCAAACCTTGTTTCATCTTTTCATCACCTCCAATTCCAACTAAAAATTTTTTAAATGAAAAAATAAATGGTAATTACTAATTTCAAAGTTGGGATTGTAAGGTATTCAAAAATTTCATATTGAAATTGATTCAGCAATACTCTTATGTAAATACAATGATATGCAGTCTTTTGTTGTGAAATCAATCAATCATTGGAACAAAGTGTCTTTTTTATTTTGAATTATAATCAATAATTCTTTTTTAATTTCACAGTAAACATTTATATTAATTTTAATATCGTCACATGAAACTGATTCAAGATATCTTTTTATCTGAAGAGTTGCCATATTGTTTTACTGATAATGTCTGTTTGAATTTATTCAGCTTTAGAAATCTGGAATGATAACATTACTGCAATAATTGATGCTTATTCTTGGGTATCATAGAAAAATTCTATAAACCACTGCATTCATTGATTATTAAATAATTGAAGTCTGTAAAACAGCACTTTCTGCAGTAAAAATTCAAAAGAGCAACTTTATTTTAACTTAATTATTTATTTAACTTTAATTTAATAATTATATTTAAATAAATATTTAATTACTTTTCTTATTTTATGTTTAGCTGATGGGGTACTAAGTTCTGAAAACATTCCTAAGTAATAAAGTTGTTCTTTTGAATTTTTATTGCAGAAAGGACAATTCTATAATTCATGACCTATCTTGCCTTTTTTTAACACAAATATGCTGATGAGATACATGGCTGACAGTATCGCAAATACGGGTGTTAAGGATGTGTCAATAGTGATTTTTAAGCTGTTTTAAGCAAATTAGAGTACTATATTTTCCTTGGGTACATTTATTGCAGGCAGTTTATAAATTCTATTGTTTATATAATGCATGATATTTTTTTAATGTTTTTAACTACAGATAACTTCATCATCACAAGCCTAATGGTGAGAGGGAGCAAATTCTGTGACCTGACATTTATTAGGTTCTGAAGATACCAAACTAAACAGGGTTAACCTATATAATATGATTAAATCCTAATTTTTACCTTCTTGGTCTCTTCTGCTTGTTCTTTACTTTCATCTTTCTAGTAGGTTTCTGAAGTATTTTTCTTTGTGCAATAAACACCACATGTTTTCCACTAAATTTTTTTTCTAATTCCCTTACAAGTCTTGTTTGAATTTTTTGAAATGACCTCAATTGAGGTACAGGTACAAAAATTATAAGGGCCTGAAAGCATATATAAATCACATTAAAAATAGATTATAATAATCATTATGAATTTTTATATTTCAAAGATTTACCTTTGTTCCATTTACATCTATTTCTTTAGCTCCAGTAATAATCAGTTCTCTTAACTGAGCTTTCAGATCACTGTTCATTTCCAAGTCCAACAGTGCCTAAAATAAATATTTGCTTTTATTAGATAATTTCTGTGTCTATAAATACTAAAAGTCAGTTATTTTAACTATCAAAAAAAATTGATGAAAAAAAAAGACTGCTAAAAACTTAATGCACACAATTTGAATGCAGATTTAAATCTTCTTGGCATCTATAAATAATCATTAAAAGAAAATATTACTGTTTTCTGGTAAATGACTGGAGTCTGTACATAAATCTTCAGACTACTCAATTATTAAATCTCTAATTCACTCTTTCATAA
The DNA here is from genome assembly GCA_011317285.2 of Androctonus mauritanicus. Classification (NCBI taxonomy): domain Eukaryota; kingdom Metazoa; phylum Arthropoda; class Arachnida; order Scorpiones; family Buthidae; genus Androctonus; species Androctonus mauritanicus. Next base: position 6,714 of record WUQG02011227.1, read on the forward strand.
AAGCTAAGTATGAAAGAATGAATAAGAGATAAGATTTTACTATTATAAAGCTTAATAATGGTAAATCTATTAAAATAGTAAATGCGATCATAAAACATTTCATCAATAACAGGCACAATGAATCAGGCTATGTTTTTAGATCAGTTTTTTTGACTGATACAAGCCAATATACAGAATGGTTAATATAATAAATGTGTATTACATGAATATGTAACACAATACTCACAAACTTAGAGAAAAATCAATTTGCCATCATATGAAATTAAAATCCAAATTTTGCAATATGTCTTTTATACACACATACACAAACAAACAAACAAACAAAAACACACACACACACAAACCAATTTTTCTTTAATGTTTAATTTTATTATAGCATCAAACAAAAATAATTACATATTTGTTCATAAATTAAATCACAAACTTTTACCATATTCCTATTAGAATATCAAAATTTATAAGTTACAAATGTAATTATTATATGTACTTAAATCAGTTCATTTTTTACCAACCTACAATCCTGGTATTTAATAATTAGTTTTTAGTATTATCAGTAATATTACATGTAATTTTATTTTCTCTTTCTTATATTTATCTTATTACATTCATAATATGTTTTATAGTTAACAATTTTCTGAATTATAAGAAATGCATGAAATTTTTGTATTTGAATTATAAATTTTAGAATGTTCATTATTCTTTTTATATCTGTAAATATTGATTATAACAACTGATGAGGGCTTTGAACTGAAACCAAAAACGCAAAATATGTTTAGAGTTCAATTCAGCTTTTGTAGTTTTCTTGCATAATTTATTGACAGTAGTAAAGGACAATTTAAAATAATGATAATGTACATGAGAATACAAATATCCCTCCTATAACATGGTAGATAGGTTCCTGAAAAACAGCGTGATGTGAGAAACCATGTTATATGAGAGCCAGAGCCAATACAAAAAGGAGAGATACATTCCAAACCTAATGAAAAATAAATAACACAAAACATAAAGAAAGACAGAATATATACATAAGACCCTAAAAAACAATGTATGCAAAACAAAAGGAAAAAGAAAGTATGCAGCCTATATAACATCCATTTAATAATTAGATCTTCCTTACCACTGTTCATTAAAAATGAGAACATTTTTCTTTTTAACAATATCAACTTCACTTTCTGAATTTTTTTATGCATTTAAAGTTTATGTAGCTTTTGTTGTCTCTACAAAATCTGTAATTGAACCCATTATAAAACAATCATTCCTTAATACACATCCAAAAAAATTTATGAATAAAAATATATTTTTTCTATTTCACATTCCTCTACTGAATAAAAAATTACTTTTTATCTAAGAACTGAATGTTTGGAACACAAAATACTCAATGATGACAATAAACCCAATTAAAAAATTAATTAAATTTCAAATAGAAATCAAAAATAGCCTGTGTATTGTCCCCTCATGGCAAACTAGCAAAATTACATTTATGATTAATTTTAGCAAAGTTCTCAATGATTGCATTTTGTATGTGTATCCTCTTTTATTAATTTTTGTAAATCCATAGTAATGTTTTATGTTGTAGGAGAGTAAACAATTTTTTAAATGTATTAAATAAAACTATATTGTAGAAGTACCGTGTTATATGAGGGTTTCCGCAATTTTCAAATCACATTAGAGGAAAATAGTGTTGTAAGAAGCCATGTTATGGCAGGAATACTTGTATTCAGTTTATACAAAAAGCATAATTAGACCTACAGAATAAATTACAGAATTGTATGCAAAATTACTACTACTGAATTTTAAAGTATGAAGTATTATACAAAATTTTAGAAAATGGTTTGTAAGTAATAACCAAACCATCGAAACAATAGCTAAAGTCAATCTCTGATTTTTGAGTCCAGTAATGACAAAACTATTTCTATGTTATATTGCATATATCTTCAAATAAATAACTGAAAATAAATACATTAAGAGGAAAGAATAATACTGCACTTTATTTGGGGCAGCAATAATTTGGATAATCAACTAGCATTACACTATTGTACTAGTTGATACTACTATTGTATATACAAATCAAATATATGGAACTCTGATTTATATAATCTAGAAAGTTTCTGTATTAATATTTTAATGCAAATAAACAAATTTATGCAGAATTTACAAATATGGGGGTTTATTATACATACAAATGTATAACAAACAATCATATTTTTAAACTATGTATGTCCTCTAAGTTCTCATTTTGATATTGTCCATATCAAAATTGGAAACTTAAGAGGATATACAGAATAATCTGATTTTTTTCTTTCATTAGATATTGATATAGATGATTTTCAACTTTTTCCTGATATAATTAAGGGATACTATGGAAATTTTATATTTATATATACGAGGTGTGTTCAAAAAGAAACCGAACTTTTGAAATAGCGGGCCAACCGGCAGGGGGAGCATGCTGCGGCTACTGAGCGCACGTAGAAGCAGATTTAGACAATATCCTGCCATTTTCCGCGTTTCACTCTGACCATTAGTTGGTGAGCTACAACTGCTGAAGTGAGCACATGCACAAGCTCTTCATCGGATTAATGCCAAAGTGAGAATGAAAGAACTTGAAGAACAACGTGTGTGAGTGAAATTTTGCTACAAACTTGGCAAAACTTTTACAGAGACATTTCAATTGCTTAGCCAAGCATACGGGGAGGACTGTATGAGTCGCATGCAGTGCTATGAGTGGTTTAAGCATTTTGAACACGGCAGAATGTCGGTGAGTGACGATCCCAAGCCTGGACGACTTTTCACATCAACAGACGATGACCATGTCGAGAGAGTTCGTGCTGTAATCCATGGAAATCGTCATTTAACTGTTCAAGAAGTTGCTGATGAAGTGGGCATCAGCGTAGGATCATACCATCAAATTTTGAGTGACAAACTTGAGATGCGTCGTGTCAGTGCAAAATTCATGCTGCGTTTGTTGACTGACGATCAGAAACAGAAGCATGTTGAAATCAGTCAGGAACTGCTTGCCACTGCCAATGACAATGAAAACTTCCTTAAGTATATCATAACAGGCAATGAGACTTGGATTTATGGGTATGATATTGAAACGAAGGTGCAATCGTTGCAATGGATGGGGAAAGGGTCTCCTCGTCCAAAAAAAGCACGCATGAGTCGGTCAAAAATCAAGGTGATGTTGGTTGTGTTTTTTGACTGCAAAGGCATTGTCCATCAGGAATTTATATCAGGAGGTCAGATGGTAAATAAGGAAGTCTACCAGGGAATTCTAGTGCATTTGAGGGATGCCGTGCACAGGAAGAGGTATGAACTGTGGGAAAATCAGACTTGGATGTTGCATCATGACAATGCGCCGGCTCACGCATCGCTCCTTGTTTGCAGCTATCTAACAAAACATCACACTCCCGTTGTGCCCCATCCACCGTATTCTCCGGATCTAGCCCCAGCAGACTTTTTCCTGTTTCCCAAACTTAAAACCACGTTGAAAGGACATCATTTCCAAACCATAGAGGAGATTCAGGACGATGCGACAAGAGATCTGCATGCCATCTCAGAAAGTGCGTTCCAGGAGGCTTTCCAAAAATGGAAGCACTGTTGGGAACGGTATATTGCCAGTAGAGGGGATTACTTTGAGGGGGACAGTGCTTAAAATGTTATGTAATGAGCAATAAAGATGTTATAATAAAAGTTTGGTTTCTTTTTGAACACACCTCGTATATATATGTATGTTATGGATAATGTGCAAAATCCGGTTAATGTTGAGATTAACTGGGAGATGTCAACATTATCCAAATACAATGGATAAAGACAGAAATAGAAAGTAATTTATCTTGTTTTCATTCTTATTTGAATAATCTTGACATTAACCAGTAAGAACTGGATAACATTGAAGCCTATTTATTTATAAAACTAAGCATTGCAAAGTCGCAATACTCAAAAATACCAATAATAACAACAACAGTCTAATCTAATGGTTTTAACAACTATGCAAATCCAGAGTCCGGCCTGAACTCCCGTCTTTTTACTATTTCCTAAAATAAAGATATCAAATCAAACAAATATATCAATAATTAACATCTACTCAACAAAAACAAACAACCAGAAAACTTACGGCTGAAAGTATCAAACAAGTGTTAGACCTAAATAGCAAAAAATGATGTTAGAAACTTATATTAATAAACTGAATAAATTCTCAAAACAAATGAAGTGAAATAATAAAATATAAATTTATTTGAGCAATAATAAAGCACAAAACAAGTTATCAACAAAATTTGTTTAATTCAAAATTCAAATATTCAAAACAACAATAAATATAACCTATTAATTAATTAATTAATTAATAGGTTATATTTATTAACAAATATTAATTAATTCTACTGTCTCCACCTCTGATACAAGCTTAAGCCATAGTTGATCTTTACAAGAAATTCAAGAGTCACTAATCAGCTTCAATGCAAGACGAAACAACTTCTAACATGTTGTTGTGTCAGTTGATACACATTTTTATCCAAGTGACTTTTATAATACTGAGTTTCTCATTTACCTAAGTTGTGCAACAAGTACAAATTTTTTAATTTACAGAGCAGATCAATTCATGTCATCCTCTTTATAAATTAATTTAAATTAAATTATATACTGAATAAAACATCAATAAGAGATCATTCTTATATTCTCACATTGAATCAGTGTTAAGTTATTTAGATTAGATGAGATCAAGAGCCAAGAGAGTTCGTTTGTGAGACAGATTTCTGATCCATAACATATAACTTTTAACTGATGAGACAGAGAATGTGAAAAGCGAGTTAACTCAAACTAAAATATAATACAGAAAATAATAATAGAATAGATCAGTGTTAACTTCTTCACAACATAGTCACTGTAACTCAATGAGGTTGCTCAAATGGTATTGATCTTCCATCTTAAATTTTATATCAAGTAATTTATGCCAATTACAATATATAAAATCAATTTCTAATAATCAATACCTGGGTTTAAATTTTCCAGCATAAATTCAGTAACAAACAAACAAAAGTTGTTTCATAAAAATCCATTCAGTTGTTTTTGTGTTATAAGTGCATATATGTCCTCAGTCATTTCAGATTTATAATATATATATAGATTTGTTTCTAGAGCATTCTACTATCA
>WUQG02011238.1:0-11861 GCA_011317285.2 Androctonus mauritanicus
TACCAGAAAGATGTCAAAATGTATTGGATCAAAATGGTCAATATATAATTGAATAAAATATTTATATACTATAAAAAATTGTTCATTTTCATGAAAAAGGAAATTACTCTCTAAACAACCCTATATTTAAATTATGTGATGATAAAAAAATCTAGCTTCATTTGCTTTCATTATATTAGTTTGTATTATTTCAATATTACTCTTCTAATTGTAATTATATGATTCTGAAATTTAGAAAACTATCCATCAAAATTTAAATATAAAATGAGAATTAATATTAAAAAGTAATTTTCCTGATACCTAGGATACTGAGTCATTTTTTCAGTACTCTGAAGAAGCACTGAAATTGGATTCCAGATACTGGAACTCTTAGGAGGAAAAAAAAGAATACCAATAAAAGCATACATAGTAGAATTAGAAATTATTTTTTATAAAATTATGTAAATGCTTCATTCATATTGATATTCCAAAAATTTTTACATTTTTTCCATTCTGTGATAAAACTGAATTATATAATTCACACACTCTTTTTATCTCATCAGATGCATTTCAAAACATCTTCAAACTGAACTCATTATTATAAGAATAAATACACAAACAAACAAAAAAAAACTTTTGGTGGGTAGACACATATCAGTCATGCTGCCAACTCTTTGTGAAATTTTGGATAATCCAGCTAACAGTATTGATAAATTAAGAGAAAGAAATACTATGGAAAATATAGATTTTTGACTTTCTTGTTTTGATCATATCAAACAGCTAATAATAACTAGAGATAATAATAAGCAGAATTCACCTGCTAGAATAGCTATTTTAAATGCTAAAGATAATAATAAATAGAATTCTGCTTATTATCATCTTTAGCATTTAAAATAGCTACTCTTACATGAATTTTTAAGAATTATAAAACAATAAGTGCCCCAGTGTACATGTCAGGAAGATTTATAATTCCCCATTAGAATATATCCAACTAGATACTCAATATCCAGTTGAGTATGCTTTCTTTGCTTAATCAGATACCCAGCATTTTTTGGGATCCAGTACATCACTAATCTGCATGTTTTAAACTAATTAAAAGTTATTACAGATAGTCATCGACTTATGATGGAGTTCAGTTTCAACCCTTCCATTATAAGTCAAAATGGTCAAGTCAAAAAATGCCCAAAATTTATAAATTTTTCATATCTAATGTTTAATCAGACATTATCTTAATAAATATAAAAAACACAAAACTACAAAAAGTATACATTAGAAAAAGATACTTTCTGTATATTCTATCATTGTGTCTGGGGCTCAAGCCCATTGAAGTATATTGATCAATCACAGAATTAACAGATTTCATGATTTTTATAAGTATGAATGGTCATAAGTCAAGGACTATCTGTATAATGATATGTGTGGGTATATATATATATATATACACACACACACAATTTTTTAAGTTTTATTATTAATTATTATTGTTATGTATTTTCCAATCTTCATATATTATTTATAATGATTTTAGATAATAATTTTTACTTATCAATATATCTTAAATTGAAAATTAGTTTTGATATCAATGTTTAAAAATAAAATCAAATGATACACTAAATTTAATCAAAAGAAAGATATGCTAAATTATTTCATTTTTTTGAATTTTAAAGATTATAGGCCTCCTGTAACTGTAATGAAAGTTTATTCTAATATCAGTCAGAAAGAAAAAATATTCTTTTTAGTTTCTTAGTAAAAATAAAACGTCATTTTCAATTTATTTAAAAATCTTTTTCTAATATAAATAAATAATAGGTTAATGATTTTTTAATGATTTAATAATATATCCTGAAGTATGGCAAGTTTCTTCCTTACAAAAATATCATAAAAAAACAAAACAACACAAATACACATAAATAAAGATAAAAAATTTGTAAAAAAAAATTGAAAAAGTTCATTAAAATAATGGGCTACTCAAATGAAAAAGAATGTTGACATTTAACAGTTCTGCACATTCTGATATGAATTAAATTAACAGTTTTGAGTAGAACTAAGGAACACTAAAATTATTATTATTCAATAGCAAAATGACCATTCATATATTTTCCAAAAAGATTTAAATTGTTGGCAAAAGTCTAGATTACCTGTCCTCCTACTGGCAACTGGTGGATGCGACGATAACCAATCACTTTTTTTTTTTCCACGAACAGTAAACTTACACACCAGTACTTCTACTGTTGCTTGTCGCGCGATGGTGCATGCCTCTTACGAAGTGAGGAATATATAGGTTCACCCTGTGGTATACAATCAGGAGCCAGAATACCGATCACGAACCGCCACCGGGCCAATGGTCACTAACTTTTTTTCCACATTCCAAACAAAAACAGCCAAATATAACATAACATCCAACGCAACGCCATAACATCCATTGGCGTCGCGTCGCGCTATGAGGACAGGTAATCTAGACTTCTTCCTAAATTGCTTTTTATGAGAAGTTGCTGAAATGATGATAAATCAATTGAATTCAAAAGAATTACAGAAAAAGAATTATTGTTACTGTGATGCTGAAAAGTAAGATTTTTGACCATATTAACTGAATGATTGTGTGTTAACAATTTCATCTAAATAAGATTTTGGAGCACCTAAATAAATTGATATATCATAATTTATATTAAAAATTATTGCTGCATAAAACCAGGTTTTTAACACATGCAGAAATCCCTTGTAGATATCTTTTCATATAAGCAAATTTTGACATTCTATTTATAGTTTATTCAATGTGATTTTTGAACGTTAGATGAAGATCAAAGATAATTCCCAAATCAGTATATTGGTCAAATGAAAAAATACAGTTACAGTTGATTCTCATTATTTGCATATTCAATTATTCACGAAAATTTATTTGTAACCACAAAATTGATTTTCACAGAGCTTTCATGCTTATTTGCAGACTCCCACTGAGAGTCGAAAATATTGTTACCAATGTACACTCTCTCTCTTTCTTTAATAAAGAAAGCTGTCTGTTACCAAATGTAGTCTGTGTATCATTTTGCCAGAAAAGTCTCATTACTATCTTTGCTCATTCCATGGACCACAGGTAGACCAAAAGCCTGTTCATATCATCCGCAGGTCTCACAGAAGAAGGTGACCCTATATTTGAACACAGCCTCAAATTTAGGTACTTAACTTACTGCACATTTATTCCTTATGCCAAGATTTTAGAAAATCAGAGGCAAAAAGCAACACAGAAAGGCTGACGAAGTTTTTCAATAGAGTTCAGAAAGACAATGTGTTAACTGCCACATCAAACATCCTGCAACATCAAACAACTACCCATCAACGATAAGATTTTATTTACTACATAGATAGTGTTTTAAAAAATTAAATAAAGATTACTGTAATTATAATTCTGTATACAGGGTGTATCTTACTACCTGTACCATCCTTTTTCTCAAAAACATGATGAGATAGGAAGTAAGGAGAAAAATTTTTATAACCAATTTATATCCAAAAAATCAAATGGTCATTATAAAAATTTTGTAGGTCCACAGGAAGTAGGGAAACAAGGGGTCAACTCTGAAATCTCCAATGAAAATGTATGCCGATTTGAGATTAATTGGATAGCTGTAAAAAACAAACAACTTTTGTTTTGAAAGTTTTTTAATATCACCTACGGATTGTGAGATATTACGCAACAAAGATGCTACCACATGTACTGCCGACTGAGCTATTCAAGCAATAAGATGATGAATCTGACAGGGGGCATCTGTGCACTCCATAATGCATTCGTAAAGGGCTGAAACAAGTTAGAAAACCCTTACTCTTGAGTATGGCTTCATGCTGAACTGCGATAGTAAAAGACTTGTCACACCTGTGGTTCAAATATTACCACTGACTACCTTATCTGCATAAGACTACTCTCTTTGCTGTTTCAGTAGTGTTCCATAGGATACACACAAGTACACAGATGCTCTCTATTGGATTTTTCTTATTATTGCTTGAATAGCCCAATCAGCAATACATGCAGTAGCATCTTTGTTGCATGATATCTCATAATCCATAGATGATATTACAAAAACTTTCAAAACAAAAATTGTTGTTTTTTTATAGTTCTAGCCAATTAAGCCCAAATCAATATATGTTTTCATTGAAAATTTCAAAGTTGACCCCTTGTGTCCCTACTTCCAGTAGGCCCACAAAATATTTATCATAACTATTCGATTCTCCAGATATACTTTGATTATCAAAATTTTTCTCCCTACTTCCTACCTCATCATGTTTCCAAGAAAAAGGGTGGTATGGGTGGTAAGATATACCCTGTATAGTACTATACACTGCATATACTGTAATTGTTTGGAATTACTGTAATACACATTAAATAAGATGTCTTTAAACAGAAACACACACACAAACCAAGGATGAAAATGTTAGGAAGAAAGTTCATAGGAACCTAACTCTATATTTCCCATAGGCACAATAATTCAATATTTGCAAAAAATTTACAGAACATAACTACTGCGAATAACAAGAATCGACTGTATTTAAAAATGGAAAGAAAATACTTTCAGTGCTTGTTTTATTTAAAGAAAATGTATATGTAGTTTTCAGAATATTGAAGAATAAATTATTTTGATGAAGCCAAGACAAAAATAAATCATTATCTCATTCTTATTACCAGCAGTAAGTTTAAGATCATCTGAATAAGCTATTATATTGGATTTAATATTTATATGAAAAATTGGATTTATATAAAATAAACATGATAATACCTAATACTGAAAATTGATATCATCTTATAAGCTGACTGGTTATCTGATCCGAGCAATACCAATCACAGCACAAACTGTAAGAAATATAATTATCCATAACTATAGTAATTTTTCTGTTTTTAAGAAGTTTAATAATCCAATAAATAAACAAATAATCAATGCAATAATCATTAACCAATCTGTTATAGAGTATATTATAATCAACACTGTCAAAAGCAGAGGAATTATTGAAAAACAAAGTGTAAATATCTAATTTTGATTTCATATTCTGATAAATAGTAGCAGTAAATTCAATCAAATTAGTTATAGTAAAGTTATACATGAAAAGTGCTGTGAATGATGAAAAGTATTCTTAACACTGAAATTCAAATATTTAAATATAACTTTTTTGAAGATTTGTGCCATGCAATTAGTAACAGAAATCAGTCTAAGATTCTGATTTATTAGATCTTATATATTTTTTAAAACTGGGATAGTCTTAGTTTCAAGCCATCTTGGAGGCAAAATTCCAATAGATATTATTTGAAATAAAAATGCAATATGAGATGCAATGAAAGGCATTTTGATATCAAACAAAGTATATTATCAGATCTTTAGAATATTTCTTGTTTTTTAAAGCTCATAAGATGATATCAATTTTAAACATAATCTTGTCATTAAGTAATGGTTTAACATTAACTAGTAAAGACACAGAGAATTTTAATTTACTTATAAACTGTTGACATATATCAAAAAACAAACCAGAAGAATATCTATTACAGGATTTTTGGAGCTATAAGAAATGCACTTGAATGATGACCAAATTCTTTTACAATTTCTGTTATTATTATTATTATTATTATTATTATTTATAGCAATATATTTTAATTTACTTTGACATAATTTATTAATAAATTGTCTTTTAATTTTTTTTTATAAAAAACAATTCAGAATAACAATTGTTTTTCCACAAATTATAATGTTTATTATATTTTTCCTTCAACTTTGTTTTCTTTCTCATCCACCATGGCAATATATAATTTTAACAGAAACTGGGATGTTTTTATGTATGTTATGATCATTATAAGGAAAAATAGCAAGGCAATTTAAAAATAGTAAGGCAATTTAAGTCAATATTTATTTTATAAAGTTCATGCCAAATTATAGAGAGCATATCAGCAATTATAGAATTCCAGTCAGCTAGTCTCCAATTTGTGTAATTTATTATTTTAGAGCTTTGTATAATAGAAAATGAGAAAATAACTATAAATGCTTTCTTATTAGAGCATTTCTTGATAAAAATACAATAAACTAGGTATGCCATAAAATGTTATTCACAACTGCTTATACTTATAATTGTATTTCATAAATCAGACAGCACTAATAGCAGCTAAGTTTCTTTTTATTTTAAAGTTATCAATGTTTTCAGCCATTGATATGTTTATCTAATATGTCATTATTTTAAAATTAAATAATCATTGGCCATCTAATATGTGATTATTTTAAAATTATCACATATTAGATAAGCCAATTATTAGATTATAGATTATTATTATTTTATTATTTTAAAATAATTTAAAATAAAAAGAAAGTTAGCTGCCATTAGTGCTGTCTGATTTATGAAATAGGTATGCCATTGTTCAATATCTTATTTAAAATTAAAATCACCACATAAGACTAAATAAAAAGCACTATGTAATTCAATAATGTAGTTCAGTTGATTAAATATAATAATCTTATCATTATTATTAGAACTACCCAGAGAAATATAAATGCTTGCAACAAATAACTTAATTTGATGAACCTTAACAATAAGGTCCTATTTATACTATTGAGCTGCTCACAGTTCGATCTCTCTCTGCTCACAGTCAGGTCATTTTACAGCACATCATTTTACAGGTCATTTTACATGTTCACATATTCATTTGCAAGTCTGAAACAGGTCTCTAGATTGGACCTAGTCATTTATGCACTGTAGAAAATGGCAATAAATTTTTAATCTGAAGAGTTAGCAATTATAGCTATCTTTCTTGAGGAGGAGGAAAATATCAAGAAATGAAAAAAGGCAAAAAGAAGGATGTGGGTGCATCCAACTTTAATGCAAAGAAAACTTGAAGGAGAATATTATACCCTATATTCTCATTTAGTTGATGATGAAGATAAATTTGTAAAGTATTTTCAAATGGACTTAAATCACTATATTAATTTCAATTTGTATATATTTATGTAGATAAACTTGGGTGTAAATAGTACTAATTAATTTATAAACATATCCTTTTCAGAATTCCATGTAGGTCTTCTGTTGTTCATAATACAAATAATTTTTTTTAAACTTTTAAAAAAAATAAAAGTACTGGAATAACTGTTGATTGATCAGAGAAACTTATTCACACTATCAGTATAGGTCCAGACAAGTTTGGCCATGCTCTGATCAAACATTCTTTCCAGTCAGCCTTAACTGGAGTATGATCAGATCGAAACTTGACCATTACCCAGTGTGAATAGGTTCATTACAAACAATGCAGAAATATTTGACCAGACTGAGAGCAGAGCAAGAATTAGTTAGGCCCAATCCATATTATTGAGCCACCATGAGTGGCTCTATAATATAGATTGGGCCTAACAGAAGTCTCTCTTCATTTAAGTAGAATTTCACCAGAAAATGCTGAGCTCCTATATGCTACAGAAGTACTACCTCTTTTTTTTACCATGCCTATGAGCCTCTAAGATTATAAACAAAATGCTCATACAATGAATAGAGATCCTGATCTACATCATTCATCTAGGTTTCCATTGTACGCATAACCCGACATTCCATTGCTAGAATAACCTTTAACTGTAATAGTTTATTGCAAATTGATTGAGTGTTCTGGTAAAAAATTATTATGCCAGTATTATTATGGGTAATCATTCTTTAATTGCTATATACTATTATTCTTTAAACCAACAGATTCATTGGATTTGCTAGCATATTGAGTGTGAGTAGAAATCTAATCAGGATACTCATTCTCAACTCTAGATATCAAGTTATTAGGTTTAAAAATATTTACAATATAATGTCTCAATAAGCCAAAAATTCTCACTTAATAATAGAAATTTTTTCTGTGATAATAGAGATACAAAAGGGGGAGTAATAAGGATATTTAGTTTTACATTAAAAAACTTTAGGAGTGAAATCATGAGATGTAATATACATCCTTTATTTAAGAGGACAGTTCATTATTTCAGTGCCCTGTTGTTTAGATTTATTTTTTTTAAATGGTCATTTTGTCCTTTATTTTGTGAAATGAAATACTAAATTGAATACTGGCATGCAACAGATGATCCACAGAAATATGACACTGTCATTTTCTGTGACACAGTCATGTTTCTGTGTTAAAATACCCATGAAAAAATTGAAAAATGGCAACAAAATGATGAGTCCTGCCAACACAGGTGGATTGGAACTTTAAAATATTTCTCAGACAAACACATATCGTTTAAAAACATTTTAAAAATCATTGAATTTTGCTTTTGTCTTCCAGGATTTAATGTCTCCACTGAATAGGTATTTTCATTAGTGAATAATATAAGGACCACTGAGAAAATCCAATTAAAAGTTGAAACATTGGAATCACGTATTTATACCAAATGCAACTTTGACATGATGTATATAGAATTTTATGAATTAAAACACAAATCTGATTTATTAAAAAAGTTCATTCTCATGAAAAATATCAAAGTTAAATTTTTTAAAAGTATAATATGATTGTTTAAAACATTGTGTTGTTCATTATATTGTATTATTTATTAATTGGTATTGTTTATATATTTTATAATAAATGTAGGCTTTTCAGTTTTAGTGAAACAAATAAATGCAATCTGCTTTTATTTTTATTATTATGAAACAATTTCTGATTTGTCCTTTATTTTCTCAAAAAAAAAAAAAAAAAAAAAAAAAAAAAAAAAAAAAAAATGGTCACTGTAAATATGATCAAAGGCATCATTTGGCTTTGTTTCAAGATGCATATGTGATATAAAAATTTTCTCAAATATTTGATTATGCTAAACAGTTCTTAAAATAACAATTATATTACTGTTTTCTATCTGGGTTAAAACATAAGAATGACTGTAATTGTCATTTGCAATAAAATTAGTATATCCATTCATATCAATATTCTTTTTAACAATGTCAAAATATGCAAACTTGATAAAAATCTTTCAGATGAAATACACAAAGAGCATCATCATTTTCAATTATTTATACATTCTCACTGTCACTCTAACTTTTTTAGTACATTGAATACTCAAAAAATTCATGTTTGCAATATAATCTTCAAACATAACTCAAAGAGAACTAATGTTTTTTATAATCTTATTATTTATGGATAAGTTGAATTAAATGTTTCAGTTAATTCATTAAACTTAGCCTAAATTCTGTCAAACAATTGATTAATTAAAGTTGACATTGATTTATTTAGAAGAAACTGATATTCAATATTATAGTAGTAAATTTTCTTTAAATACTATAAATTGCATAACAAATATTTTCCTTAAAAATATCCATGAACTCTTTTAATAATTATAATTGAAATTTCTTAAAAATTTTAATATTTCTGACAGATTTGCATGAGACTTATCAGAAGAATAATCATTATTACTAGAGTCAATACTTTTATATTCAGAACACATCAATTTTCTTAACTTATTCATTCTTCTAAACTGATGTGTCATTCATTATTTTAAGACAACTAAGATGAAATAAATTATCACTGTTAACTTGGACATTGTCGAAAATCTTCATTATGAGCCAAATTAATAGAACAAATTCTATAGGCAAAGATTTCACTTTCATAAGATGCCATTTTTAATCTTCAACCTTTTTTGAAAGAAGTTTATATAAGAAGTTCTAAATATAATCATTAGAATAAATAATTTTCATTTGTAAATTTAAAATATCTTTTATTATTTATATCATCACTAATCTAGTCCTCTTTTTCTATGGTGTTTAATAGTTCTTAGTAGTTCTAATAGTTCTAGTAGTTTCAATAATTTTAACAGTTCTATTTTAAAAATTTTTAAATAAATAATAAACTTGTATAAAATTTGCATCAATCTATTTTTGAAGAAAAATAAAATTTATTTTTGGAAAACTGACCTCCACATTTTCTAATTTAGACAAAACAAAACATATCTTTAGTAAAAACTTTGATCAAAGTTGTCTAAAATTTTAATTATTCTGTATTATGTATTTTATTTTATTTGAGTTTGGATAATATAAATCTATTTATCTTTGAAGATGATTTTAATTAATTATATATTAAATATAACAAGAACATTTCTGAGTCTTTTAAATCTATATGAAAGATAAGATTTAAAATACCTTTAGCTTAACTTTTAATTTGATTTTATTAAAACAGCTTTTTTAGCAATGACAATTTGAAACTTTAAATAGATATATAATCAGTATTATTTGTATTAAATATTATAATAGCATTTCAATATTCAAAAAAATTTAAATTCAAATTTTTAACATTATTTAATAAAAATATAATGAAACATTTTTAATATGAATAATAAGAACTATTAAAATATTGATTCTATTATACAAATATTTCATTGTTATTAAAAGCCTCAAAATAACATCAATAATTTTTTATAGAGATAAATATATCATTTTTTGTAATTTTCAGATTTACATCAAATAAATTTAATTGATTTTGTTAGAAATTCATAAAATAATATAACAACATTATAAAAAAATTTATTGAAAAAAATATATACAATATATATTAATTTAAACTTACAGATTTTATTCAAGTATATCTTATTTTTTAGGAAATGCAAATGCAATGTTCTTTTGCAAATTAATTGTTATAAATTCAAATAACATTTCAAGAATGCACTCGCTTTTTCAGAAATTCTTTAATTTTTAAATATGACAGATAGAAAATCATATATATAAAAATAATTTATAAATGCACTTGAAGCAAGGATGAATAAAGTTAATTTATTCGTAAAATGCTTTCGGACCTTCTTCCGGTCCCTCATCAGTACAGTCTCTCCTAAGAACTAACTATTTTTAAACAATCGAATTATAAAACATCAGTTATAGATATAAACAATCGAATTATAACTTATGTTTTATAATTTGATTGTTTAAAAATAGTTATTTCTTAGGAGAGACTGTACTGACAAGAGACCGGAAGAAGGTCTGAAAGTGTTTTACGAATAAATTAACTTTATTCATACTTGCTTCAAGTGCATTTATAAATTATTTTTGGTTGAACATTACGAAGCAATGGATTATATCATTATGGTTGTATGATCATATTTTATTAATCCAAATCAATATATAATATCTTATTTAGTTATTTGAGAAAAAGATTATTTTTTAAATTAAAAATTGAATGCTTGAAGAAAAAATTTATTTCCATTTGCTATAAAAAAATTAACAATTTTTATCACATTAAAGTTGGATTAAATTAATTCAGTCATGTTACTGAATCTCATCACTGATATACATGATGAGGAAATCCATTCAGAATCTTTTATGATTGCTCAGGATCTACCATGGACTAGTCAACTGAAAGTTTATAAAAGGTCTAATGGATTGATTTTGGTTTCTTCTTGGAAAAATCTAAGGTATATGATCAGAAATTGAACACAGTTCTTTAGATAATTAATAAATGCTTTATCTTGTTAACATCCTGCAATATTATCACAAAGTTTCAGATCAATACAGTGACAAGTTTTCCTTGAGAAATGCTGATCTAGAATGGCCATGCTATTTAGTAATCAAAACATAATTGGAAAAGTCTTGAAAAAAGTTATAAAAGGCATAAAACAAGCCTTTATATAAAACATATTCAAAAGTTTGTTCAAAAAGTTCCAGGAATTTATTTATTATTATTATTATTATTATTTTGTTTATCAGTGTGAGCATGGAATAACTCCAGAGCAAAATGCTGTGTCAGACAAGAGTCAAGACTAGCTACTTGAGATGTTTAGTTGTGTGTTAACTAACTGCCTGTGTCAGTGCTGAGAAACTTTCTTACTATGTTACATGTATCAAGTAGTGATGCCTTTTGTAGTGTTATGGATGTCTTGGGATGTAGAGCTAGTGTTTTGAGGCTTTTGTGTAGAATGTGAGGAATTACT
>WUQG02011249.1:0-11859 GCA_011317285.2 Androctonus mauritanicus
AAGTTTGTAAAAAATGCAAATTCATCTTATTTATTGACTTTCCTCCTACTATTTCAATACCCAACAATCTACAAAATTAAAATATTTTTATATATAAAATTTTAAATTTTTAGATTAAAATAATGATAAATATTAAATAATAAATATTAAAACTGTTGAAATATGTTTATCTTTTATATTTGTTGCATCAAATTCGTTTTTTCAAGCCTATACTTTTTTTTGAATTATTTACATATATCTTTTGAAACTAATAATTCTTTTAAAATAAATATCATAGTCTCTATCAGCGCCGGATCTAGGATGAGGGAAGTGAAGCAGTCGCCTCGGGTGAAAATTATGAGGGGGCACGAAAATGCAGTTGCAGTTTCACACAGAAGCTTAACTATATTTATCTTGATAATATTTCGTGCTGTAGAGTCGGTCTACAAAGACATAATGGTATATTTTTCTAATGGATAATACTTATCAAAGGAAGCGAAACCAATGCCAATTAAATTGATTAATTGATAGGCAATTATTAATGATTTTGCCTCATTGAAAGCAAGAAAAATTAAACTATAGTTCGTATTAATCATATTTAATAAAGTTCATTTTTATTATATCTATTATAAATGTATTTTTTGGTAGTATTTTTTTAACTATTTGTTGCTTTGAATAAAGTTTTTTATATGTTTCTCAGTGAGTATGTCATTATATTTCCAGTTCCAAATATTACATATGTTTATGTATTAATGGGCGTGAGTGAAGAGGAGAGAGGGTGCTATTTTCTAATGTTGCTCAGGTAACAAAATATCTAGATCCGGCGCCGGATCTAGATATTTTGTTACCTTAAAACTCAAGCTTTCATATTTTTATCTAATAAGAATCTTAATATAACAGTATCGTTTCTAAATGATAAATGAAATATCTAGAACTTTTATTTTTGATATTCGACATATCTTTCCGAAATGCCTAGTCTAACTGTTTTAATTATTAAAGAAATGAAAATTCTGATTATTTTCTCTTTACTGTAATTCAAAGTAAAGATAAAACTCAGATGATTAAGATGATGTATTTGCCAACTACAAAAAAAGAAGAAGAAAAAAAAAAAACAGCTTCAGCATCTAATAATCGTATAATAAATTACGCTCAACATATTATGCGAATACAATAGTTCTATCTTAAAATTTTTAATAGCTCGTAAATTAATTTGAATCACATCTATAAACTTTTGTATTGTTGTATAAAAAACTTAAAATATTTAATTTTTGAGGATTTGAGTATAGTATTAATCTTTCCAACTGTTTTTAAACATTAATGAGACTAAAATTAATTACGTTAATAAATTATATTCTTTTTATGAAATAAACGAAAGATTTCTGAATTTATTTATATTAAGAATATAAGCTGATCACTTAGCTCAGCTTATAATTTATTTATTAATTTCGTTAATTATAATGAAACCATTAAAAATTTATATAGATTCACAGGCTTTATATATTAAAAATGTTTATAAAATATAATGAAAACATACTTATATCTTTCTTATTTAAATTTTATCCATTAAATGTATTTAATAAATAAGTGTAAACTTTCAAGTTTTTAAATTTTTATTTATTAAATATAATACGCTTAAAATAATTATAAATGAATGATTTTATATGTATATATATATATATTGATAATCTTAAATTACTTTTCAAATTTAATTACTAATTTTGTGCAATAATAATTTGATTAAGCAAAAATATATGATAATAAGGAATTACTGGTACATAATTTTGTTTTAAGGCATGACTTTCTCGATATCTACTTGTTTTACAGTGAACAAATTTATTTCGCTTCCTTTCTTCCATTTTCCATTTATTTAATTCTTAGAAAATTTTTCAATTTTTTATTCTGTTCTTCAATTGTTCAAAGCATTGATGGTACTAATAGGAACAAACATGTCCCCGAGTTCTCTTTCACGCCTTTTAGTCTGGGTCAGCCAAGATATCAGGCAAAGAGCCAGCTGACGTTTATAATACAATGGCATTATAATGAACCTACAAGTTCATATACAAGGATATAACTTGTAGAAATTCTCTCGAATTAAAGCCAAAATCTTAAATACGAAATAATACTATTATTGATGTCATTAATCATTGCGCTATACATTTCAATATGCAGAGGAAAATAATCTTCGAATAATTATGATTATAAACTCATTTTCCATATAATACAGAATAAATCTGTTATGAAACATTAAGGAAATAATTTTCATGTAAAATTAAAAATATCGAAAATTTTAAATGTATTTATCAAGCTTCATTCATTCTACATATAAATTTTAATATAAAGTATTTTTATAAAAGCGATTTAAGTCACTTCATGCTTTATTTCTAACTACAATATATATATTACATGAATTTAATAAACTAAATATAATAAATATTATATGATCTTGAATTCTGTAAAATTAGATTTCATTTTAATGAATTATATAAGTAAATACTTTAAAAATTATTAAATCTTGTTTAAGTTAATTAGCGAAATAAATATTTGGGTTCAGGTAGTATAATAATTTTTATTTGGAATAGCCTAGCTTCAATGTGTTAAAATTAAAATATTAATAAAGTTACAGTAGACAAAATTTATAATTTATCTTAAAATTCGAATAGGTTTCATCTAATTTGCAAATATAATATTATGAGAAATATTACATAACTTAATTTAGAATATATTATTTGACTTTTAATTGCAATTTTGATATCTTTTACGACTTCTCATCATTATTATTGATTTTAAAATATTTTACCAATAGAGTAATTTCATATTTATAATTTATTTTAATTGTTTAATATAAAATATTAATTACAGTTTAAATTTGACATTAATTTTCTATATAAAAATTATCGCTACACATTTTGAATTAATGATTTCATTATTTTCTTTTTTTAAAATTTTCTCGAGTTTAATTATCAATTATTATTGAATTTTCCAAAGTATCTACTTAAATTTTCGTCATACAACAACAGATAAGAATTGAAATGTTTCAAAAATAATAATAATAAAAAATAAAAATTGGTTAGTAGAAGAATGAACTGCATTATCATCGCTAATTTAAAAAAACAATCAAATGTATTGGCTAATAAATCATGCTGCTGAAAGAGAAACAATTAGGACGAGTGTTGGAGAGAAAAAAGAAATGTTTTCACTTCTTTCTAAATGATAAATACAGTAAGTCCTAAAGACAAAAGCTGTTTTGTTCCTCATATCTAGAGAAAGATAAAAGATATTGGGATTTGTCACATTTTCTCTCTATAAAAATGCTTCTCACGGCGTTTTTCCTTTAACTAATATATCTTTTTCTGAGACATAAATCATTAGTATTCTATGTGATACACTATAGCAGTTTTCAGAATGAAGAAACTGAAATGTCAGCTTTCTTGGATTTTATTCACTTTTACGTTTTATAGATAGTACTTTCTTATCACGATAAAGTTTTAATGCCAGAAGTTTTAAGATTATTGAAACGGAATATAATTTTTAAAAAATATCGTATATGTAAGTACATATATAATGTGTAAGCTTATAAAACTGATTTTATACTTTAAAAACTTAAATTATTTGATATTTTTCAGTTTGAAACGAGGGTAACCAAGAACATATGCTGCACACAACGGGTAATTCTTTCTTATTCCTCTTTAATGGCGTATTCTATAAGTGTTTCCTCGGAACTTTTCTTCTATCCCAAGTAGTTTATGTTTTATCACCTTCTGTTCTCAGGTAATTATAATAGTTTTTAAATACTTTTATATTTTATTTTAATATAAAATGATCTGATTAATAGAAGTAATAAAATTATTATCGAATTAACAAATTATATAAAGTTTCAAAAGTATTTTTTATTTTGTATTATACTTTGTTTTCATATTTTCTCTTCCACTTCACGGTGAAAGTTAAGTCATTAGAATGTAGTTCTATAGAAAAATTGAAAACTACAATTATAAATGATTACTTGTAATACTTAGATGCATAATTAAAGTCTAAGGAAATGTTTAGCATATGGCATTCCTCACTGTAATAATGCAATAACAAAAACAAGTGTATCATAACCGTGTTAAGAATAAATGCTATAAATAGAAAAGCATAAAAAATATCAAAAATTCAATAATAATATAAAATGATTTGATTCGACCTAAATAAAGAATTTGATCGAGCATATTAAAGAATTACTAATTTTTGAGTTTTTTTGTAGATGTTTTATTTCTGTAAGAAAACTTTTTAATGAATATTTCTGAATGAGCATATCATAATCTTTAAACGAAAAAATAAAAAATTGAGCATTTGTTGCTAATTAATTAAAACAGTAACTGCTGTAAAGAATGGAAATGCTGATGCTATATAAAATATTGTTATAGACATATTACATATTTTTTAATCTTATATATTCAAAAACATTATTTGAGGGAAAAGTATTAGAATTTTGTTATTTTAAAATATGTTAATTTGATAGGAAATTATCACTGCAATGATAAATTTTTTTTGATAAGAAGTACATTAAGAAATTTATATCCTCCTGTTAATAGTTCATAAATAATTAAAATCGCTAAAAATTGGAAGAATGTATTTATTAAATAACATCTCTAGATAGTTTTAAAGACAATATAAGTTATTAATATTTCTCATCTACAAGTCAAACTAACCAGTAAGTATATTTAGCAAACTGAATATTGACAAATATAGTTGTTTGGATTGAAAAATTATGATAAATATAATAACAGTTTTGATAGATAGCCTTTAAAATAGTCTAAAAATTCCATTAGTAAATTTATTTAAGATTGAAGTATTTCAAACATTAGTCTATGTCCTTGCCATGCTTAATTTTTTACTAATATTGCACAATTAAGAAATTATTGACATTAATCTATAATTTGTGTATCTATATTTAAATCAAATTTGAAAAATAATATTTATTATTTAATTCAATATAACAATTACTTACTTATAATCAATCAAATTAAAAAGCATAATTTATTCGAAATTTTAATTTTTATTGTTATGTCACTATTTATGTATCTTATTTTATGCTTTCCATGCACATTTCTCGTATTTTTCCATATCATAGCATATACAAAAATTTTTAATTTACTAATTGATTTTGAATTATAAAAATATTTCGAGAAATAAAAAAACAAAATTATTAGTTTATGTTTCAGTTAAATAACAAAATGTAAATAATTGATAAAGCAATCATCTATGAGATATAATGCTTGTATCTGAGATTTTTTGTCTTTTTGTATTGTTTGTGTTCTAATCTTGCTTTTTATTTCTTTTTTTTCATATTCAATCTCATATTACTTTCCTAAATGGCTCTTTTATTGTACTGAACTTATAAATCCTTAAACATTATGACATAGACTACTGTATTATAATGTTTCTTTTTTTTTTTTTTTTTAAGTTTAATTGAGACGTTTCAATGTAAAACTACTTCTTCTTACAGTAAAATTATACAAAATAAATTTAAAAATTTATTTCTACCTTATTTTATTAACTTTTCACGTTGTCGGATCTTTAAATAGAGTTGTACAATACGCAATGGTTAAGAAAATAATCACGTACTATTCCTAAGTAGAATTCGAAGCTCTTCAATGAAATTAGCAGATTTCAGTTATTTACTTTATCCTATTTAAAAAGAAGTTTAAAATTGTTCAAAAACGAATTTAATAAAATTTTCAACTCGTAAGCAAAGCCACATAAGTTTGAAGAGAATGTCTAGAAAGTGTAGCAAAGACAAACATCGAATTCTTCTGATATTTATCACGAATAATTCGATATTTTATCGTATGTTTCGTAATGTTAATTAAATTATATTTATAAAGTTATATATTTAATAAGATTTACTTTAAGCAGAAATAATGTTCATGTGAAGAACTTTGAGTTTTCATTAATGGATATTGTAACTATTTATTTTGTTTCTCAATAAAATCTTTTTGGAATGGATAATAGATGGCAGCAGTTCGAAGCTAGTTTTAAAGAATATTTGCTGAATAACTTGTACAATTTGTAACCAAGAAGGATGAATGGGGGGAATATTGAATTAAACATAAAAGGAACATTTCTGGACCAACTACATGAAAAAACACAGATAATATATATATATACACTGTATAAAGTTATTTTTATATATCAAGTTTTGTCTAACCTATTGAAATTTACATTATTAAATTGTTAGTTTAGTATATTCGGACTGATCCGGATAGATAAACTTATTTGGCAAAGTTTTAATATTTTACATTAAATGCCAATAGCAACTAAGTTTTGAAAATTAACAATTAAATTTCCATTTTAAAATTATGTTAATCCTACTGAATTCGGTTTAGAATATCTAGATCTTATTGTGTGGTATATAAAATCGCTTCTCTATAACTAAGCATTATTTTTGTAATTTTTCTTAGCTTAAAATTCTTATAAAGTACGTTGATAAAATGATATAAAGAAATGCATCACATAATAATTTATATAAAAATTTCATAAAAAATTAAATTCAGTTCAAATACAAAATCAATAAATCAATAAACGTTACTAAAATAAAACGTTCAATCCATATTTAGGGAAGAAGAGAAAAAATTATAAAATAACATAAACGAAAGGTAGAGAATATATAACGAAAAATACTATTTAAATAATAGATTAAAGCATATGCAATTTAAAATGCAAAATAAAAGTCTGTATATAATTTTATTGTTTAAGGTACTCTTAATTATTAAATTAATTATATAATAATAATAATTTTAAAAGTCAAAAAAGGAAAATGTCATTAATTTTATAAACTGAAGCACATACTGTATGTAAACAAAAGTACGAATAGTAAAAAAGAATAACAACAATTTTGCAAAATATGATAATTAAATAATAAATTTAAAAACAACAGTGAAAAAATTTCTGAAATTTTAAATAGTAGGATTTAGATGTATTATTATATAAAACACAAAAATTCGTAAAAAAATTTCTCTCGTAAATCATCCAAAGTGAGGCATTTTGTCATAACATGAAGCATAAATTCAGCAGATAACAGTTTCAAAACAGAACATTTTGTATAATTGCTTTAAGAGATCAACATTTTAATCGCAGTCACAAGAGCAGTGATAAACTATGATAATTAACATTGAAACTACGAAAAAAAAATATTCGCAGATAAGATTTGAATATACAGTATCTATTATGAAAATTTTGAATATTGATTTTATTCAAGATTTGAGAATTACGATTAAGCAATTAATTTTATAGCGTACCTAATATTACTGAAAAAAATGATCAGATTAATTGTAACACATTAGACTGTTATGAGAACCGATGTTTTATATCCAACAAGTAAGTTTGTAAACTAGAAATTATTGAATGCATTTAGTATAGTCTGTAGTTATATTTAATACAGTAAATAGGAAAAATTTAGAAAATTTACATTATAAAGAATGTAGTATAGGAGTTTGTCAATGGGGCTAATAAGGTAGAATTTTTTTTTGAAATATCTAGAATTGAATCCGTATCCTAAATATTTCCTTGGGATTTCGGGTCGGCCTGACTGCTTGAAAGCAAATTCTTTAGGCAGTAAAGTAACTGTTTTACTACTTTGAGAATCCGGGTACAATTTCGAATCCCCTTCTCAGGGTTTTCAAGAGGAGTCCGAATCTAGTCCGTTGAATTCCATCTTTCAACCTTTCGGTTGATCCCATCATAGATATTGGCAAGCTTGTGATGGACTCTAAAAATAATCGCATCCAGATACAGTATATCTCATGATTGGTATGGCGGCTTAGCTAAAACTAACTTAACATAAATCCTAGAAAGTTCGGATTGAATACAGTTATCATCCTTCAGAAATATAGATGTCACATATAGTTTATGGAATGTTTAATATCTAGACTTAGTAGTTAATAAAGGTGGAAAGCAGCATAGAAAGGCGAATACGGTAACGGAAAAATATTTTTTAATTTCAGTATTGATGCAAACATAATCAACATATAAATCAAATAATCTAAGTTATAGACAATTCAATCTATATATAATTTCAACCCAGTGCTTTTATTGGTCTAAGTCCTAAACAGAAGAAAAAGTAATAAAATTTTAAGTGGTATTAAATTTATCAATTAACTGATGTCGAAAATTTTATTGTATAATCTACAAATCAAAATTTAAATAAGAAAGTTTAATGGAGCTTTGCAACTCCATTAAATTAAAGTCATTCAGACTTTTCGATATGGAATTTAAATAATTTTACTGATAAACGTGGTCAAATTTCACAATAGCACAGTTACAAATATCAAGAATAGCTATAGTATTTTCAATTGCATATGCTTATGCCAAATAATAACAGTTATTCGAATTTCAGAAAATAGAAATAAAATCTGAAATCAAAGTGGCAATATATAAATGATGCAGAATGATATATATTAATAAAATTTTATTAAATTAGCATTTTTATTATATGCTGTAACTGCTTGGAGGAACCTCTAGAAACAAAAACAATAGTAGAATAAATTATTTAGTTTAAATGACAATATGCTCGAGGTATTATCTTTGCTTATTAGGTAATGAGTTCGAACACATTTTGACCATATTTATTATAATATACTTTATATATATTTATTATTTTGGAGATATGTTTCTAGAAAACCAAATATAAATTTTTTGGCTCCCCTACAGAAATAATGGATAACAAATTCTTGAAACTGTTTTAACAATTTGTATTTTTCCAACTATAAAATAAAAGCAATATTTTTATAGATTGTTGTGTGTTCTTTTGATGTATAGATTGTTGACATTAAACTAAATTTCTTGTATTGAATTTATTTTATATTATTTTTGATAGTAGAAAGATTTTGGTAATATATTATTTTAAACTTTAAAAGTTTAAAATAATATAATTAATATTAATAATTTAATAATATAAAGATTTTGATCTGAATTAGTTTATTATTCAAAGTGTATCCAAAATCAATTTAAATTTTAAGCAGTAAAATCGATATCAAATATCTTTTATCTAGCTTAAATATGGTAGAAATAAATTAAAATATTTAGAATACAAAAATTATTCAATTAATATATGCAGTATTATATGTTATATATATATATAAATAATACATACAATATATATTCAATAATTATATATACCGTATATTTAATATATATATATATTTATATAAATTAAAATGACATTCTTTTTAAAAATATAAATTATAGTTTATGTATTGCTGAATTATTTAAATTCCACATCGAAAAGTCCTGAATGATTTCGATCAAATAGAATTTAAAAAATTCCATTTAAAGTTTTTCTTTTAAATTTTGACTTGTCGACATTTGATAAACTTCAAATATAAGGAATTAGTTAATTGATAAATTTAATTCCAGTTAAAATTTTACCATTATCTCTTCTATTTAGGACCTAAATCAAAGAAAAAGAATTAAAATTTATACATAAATTGTAAAGTCTAGAACTACTTAAGTTATTTGATTTAAATATTGATTACATTTGCATTAATACTGAAATTACGAAATATTTTCCCATTACTTCTTTTGTAGTTTTTTATACTGCTTCCATCTTTTTTAAATATTAAATCATTCCACGACTTCCTATCCATTAGAAATATTAAGAAAAATCTGGATTTTCTGGATCTGGTTCCGAATCGAAATATCTGAAATCGAATCCAAATCCTACAGTGTAGGACTTTTCCAATTCTAAAATCGAAGCCAAGTTCTACAGTGTAGGACTTGGATACGATTTACAATTGGACTTGAATTCCAGATATTCTAAAAAAACCACTGACTAATTTCTATACAATAGAATATAATATTTATATTCAGTAATATCTTAATAATTATCACAAATTGCTAAGTAAATAAATAACGAATAACGTATAAAATAATACAATAGAATTAATTTATGTAATTAAAAGATATTTAAAATATAGAAATCACTCTTCCAAATGTGTTGCGTGTATGAATTACAATATTTTGTACATGTGATACGTTTGTGCTACCGAGCCATAGTAGTTTTATAACTCTCACCACTATGCGTGCATAGAATAAGGCACGCGAAGTGTTGAGTTATAAAACTAGACAAATTGCACGGAAAAATCCGAGTAATGATTTTTTCTAGAATTATTTTACCTCTTTAATATATTGCTTTAAATTAAGGAACTATAGAAATAATTGTTTGCTGAATATCGGTTAAATAATATGGGAATGCATACTTAAATAGCTTATTTGTTTTGAGTGCCTTTTTAAATCAATTATTGAGTACTCTAATTTAATAAAAATTTTTTTCTGAATAATTAATAATGTCTTTAGAAATATTTTATTAAAAATATAAATCTACTCACAAAACTTTTTGTGTGTTATAATATTTTTACTGTTATTAAAAAGAAAAAATAAAACAGAAGTCTGTTTAAAGAGTTAGAATAATGCGAGAATAATGTATATAAAATGTGAATTAAACTTTCGGAATCCTCTCTTCCTTACACTAATAAATTCTTATATAAATAATTAAATTCTTAATAGTGTTTATAACTATTTAATTTTTATTTACTAAAATCTTATACATCGAAATTGCAATATATATTTAAATATAAAAAAAAATGTTTTAAATATTAAAATAGGATTCGTATTAACCACATAACTATATACTACAATTTATTATCTACATAACTTAATTATTCGCTTTTATTTGTCAAAAGTTTAAGATTCATCTATCAATAATGCATCAGAAGTGCAGAATTTCTGGAAAATTTATAGTAAATTTTTTATAAGAAATCAGCAGTTAATGCATTTTATTTATAGTTTTTTCGGATTTCGATTGTTTTGCGTGTTTTATATAAAATAATTGGAAAGTTTCCTTTGAAAAATGATTAATATTTTATAATTTTTTAAAGAAAAATAATTACAATAATTTATATAAATATATAATTCTTTTTAAATATATATTTACACGTACTTTCTGCGTTAACATATTATTTACAATGAATAATTAAGTGAAGATTATTTAAAATAGTTGATAACTGGATGTTTAAAATTATTTTGTATTTTCTCGATACTAGAAATCCGTATTCTCAATTTTCGAATTTCAATGAATAAAAGAGTTAAAAATAAATTTAAGCGATATAATTTTTCTTAGTACATAAGGATATAGAATATATTTATGATCAATTTCACTATTTTTACTTAATAATATATTAATGTTTCTATCTGATGTTGTTTGAGTATTTTTATTGCACAATTTTATTAGAAACTATATCCAGTTTGTCCAATTCCACCAGAATTTTTTGTTGTTACTGATTATTAAACGCTTCATTCATTTAAATAATAATTATCTCCATTCTTCAGAATCCTCAATCTTTCATTCTTGAAAGATCTAAGAAATAAGTTCTAGAGAAAAATTATGATCTGAAAACTTCTCTTATGCGATTTTTTATGATGCTGAATTCTATCAATTTACGAAAATAAGATACGATTATTGAAAATAAAAAGCAACTATTTAGACTTTTGCACAAATATATGTAGGGCCTATAAACAAATTGAATCAAGAAATTAATAGATTTAATAGGTTGAATTTATATAGAATGATGGTGAGAGATTTAAGATCGTTAGCCAGATAGAAGCCTCTGTGAGTAATCATTTTCTTAATCAGATGGGCTAAAGTATCAGGCAGTGCCAGATTAATTACATACGAGGCCCTAGGCACTAGAATTCTTTGGGCCCCTTATTAGAATAAAATGTGCTATATATATATAGACTATGCTTTTGATTAAATTATAAATATTTCATTATTAATTAAACTTTGAAATAACAACGTTATATAGACAACAACACAATTGGAAAGAGACTACACAGTAGACTAAT
>WUQG02011260.1:0-11856 GCA_011317285.2 Androctonus mauritanicus
TGAATACTGTTCTCAAATGTAATTATCAGATTAATAATATTTAACTTAGGACCAAAGTTACAGCGAGTTGAAATTTGATTATAATGACTCCGGTAATAAGAGTCAGTCACTGACTACTGTACTTGGCTTAGAGTCACTGCCGTGCCTCTTGATAATTTATATTTTAATGTAATGCATTATTTATTTAAGAGCTATTTCACTTAAATAATTCAAATTTTGGTATTAAATAAATCAAAAATTTAAAAATTTTGCTAATATATAAAAACTAAAATAAAATTTATGATGCAATTTAAAAATTTAAATATATATTTAATTATTTTCTTGGAAGTTTAAAAATCTGAAGTTATGCTTCTGATTGTTTCAGAAGTTTCATAATAAAAAAGGTTAACTTTTAATTGAAAACCACAATTAATTTGTTCTTAAAAGTTTTCTTAAGAGTTATAAAGAGTCTATTCATTATATTTGTACTGATTCTGATTTTCTACTTTCATATTGCTGAATATGAAGGATATCTTAAAAACTATTTTATAAAACAATATCCTTTATTTTATTAATTTTTCATGCAGTATTTTAATAATTATATTTAATTTTTATTTTGATCTCTATTATTTTCTGGAATTTGAATAAATGATTTCTTGAAATAAATTTTTTTATGAATTTAAAAGGTTTTGAGTAGAATGCCTGTTGGTACTCCTGATTACATTGCTCCTGAAGTCTTAATGGCTATGAATGGTGGTCCAGCTGCATCTACTACATATGGTGTGGAGTGTGACTGGTGGTCTTTAGGTATAGTTGCATATGAAATGTTGTTTGGTCATACACCATTTTCTGATGAAAAAGTTCTTTCTACTTATAATAATATAATGAATTTTAAGGTAAGTGAAATATTATGAATTTACATCTATTGATTTAATAATAATATTAAATAACAACAATGAATATTTTATTTATCTATTTATGCCAAATTATCTTATTTTTATGGAAATTTTCCTGCCATTTTTGGAAGCTTCTTTTTTTTTTTTATTTTAGAAAACATTAGGACTAATCCTAACGTTTTCTAAACTTTTTAATAAATTTTAGAAACTAATATTTTAATAACTTTTTAATAAATAGATATAAAAATTATAGATTTATGATATTTTTATTACAGTTAGTATTATTTATTAGTTTATTATTTAAATTGCTCTGCATTTGGACATATGAAATTGACAGTTTGACATGTCATATACATCAATCTCTTACAAATGTGTTAACATATTGAAATGCATATGTTGAATGTTGTACTTATAGTTTCAGAAAAAAATATAATCATGATTTCATAATAAGCTTTCAAAAAACATATTAAAATTGATCTGATGGAATCTGCAAGAATATGTGATTATATGGCTTTTTCATGTTTTGTTGTGAAACTTACTTTAAAAGCAAATTTTCTGGGATAAGTTGCCCAGAGAAATTGAAATTTTAAAGCCATCCTCCAGGATCTGGCTTTAAAATATATATCTTGGGCTAATCAAATTTGATGAAATTAATATAGACATATATGATAGTATTTTAAGATATTTAAAAATGTAGTGATGCAATTATTCCCCTTGGCATACTGCAAAATGTATTGCATTCTAAGGCTAGGTGCATACTAGATCTGCTGGTGGCTGGTCAAATTGGCCACTGGCAATTGCCATGGCAACAACTAGAGCTGGTGGCCAGAAAGGCTGTGGTGATTATTAATCTGCAAGACTTGACTTTCTGCCAGTGACAGCGATGGCAGCTGTGGATTCATCCAATTAGGTTAAACTTCTGATAACATCACTAATTTTAAAATAGCATTGGAAGATGCAAATGAGTGCTTAATCGAAGAAGTCAAGAAATATCCATGGATATATGATATAAGTCGAGAAAACTATAATGATATAATTAAAAAACATAATTCATAGTTTTGTTATAATTATTGTTAACTCGATAACGATTGATGCATTCTTACAGATGCTACGACTTGTCTCATTGATTTACCATACACCGGTTGCCATTGATGATCACAAATATGCGTAGCCTGCTCTTTTTGCCAAGCAGCATGGCTACAGTGGATGGCATTTTGAGCCAGAAAAACCGATGCTGGTAGCTGTAGTATGCACCTAGCCTTTTACATTCTCAGATATTAAAGGGAAAGAGATTGTCTAAATACCAGTTTTTTCTTTTTTGATATTATTGGTAGTGGATTAGATATTAGAGAATGAAATTTGATAAAATAATATAAATCATTTATACAAATTTTTTGTGAATTATAGCTACAATAATGCACTTTATAAAATATTGTAGAATATTGTAATTGAATTACAAATATTGCTTACACGATCTTGTTGCATGCACTACCACTAAGTTACATGCCTCTAAGTGCTGAAAATTGAAAAGATTTTCAAACTTAGTCAAATATCGCAATGCTTAGTTAAAATACAAAAGTTTTTACCTATCAGATAGAACATTTGAAGAGCATTCCGAAAAATTCTTCTTTAATATTTTAGACTCTAGGAGCTAAACATGAGTTTAGCTCCTAAAGTCTAAAATATTAATCGTACAAATATATTTCTAATGAAATATATAACTAGTAATCGTACAAATATATTTCTTTATGAAATATTATAGCTAACAATATAAATAAAAAATGCAATTTAGAATTTTTAGTAAACCTTTATATAAAATATATTATATACAAATTAGCTCATTAGAGCTTTTGTTACATGTTGTTGAGTGTTTTTTCACATTTTTTTTATGATGATTGTATATGCATATTGTAAATCCCCATGGGTTGGACAAAGATTTTTAAATATAGAAATATTAAATATTTCTAAAATGTATTCTTCCATTTAAAACAAACTTATCCAATTTGATCCAGCCAATTTGGAGATCTCAAGAAATGATAAATATTTCTTGATCCTATTATGTAGAGTGCTGATGCACTCTCTATGATTAAATTATGATTTAAAAACCATTGAAATCTTTAACAAAAGTCACTATTTTAAAAATTTGAAATTGATCAGAAATATTTAAATCTTTTATGATTAATTTATTTGTAATTTATTGAACACAAATAAACAAACATAATTTATTTTTAACACTAAAAAAATTCACATTTCATCAGCTAAATTTATATGTTCTGTTTAATCTAAATTCAAAGCATTTTAGTGAAATTAAGTCTAAAATTGAAGGGAAAAATTAGAAAAATATAGATTCAATTGGGATTCAAGAAAATGAAAATTGAGCAAATGGAATTCAATAAAATGGGAATAAGACAGGATGAAATTCAGGCAAATGTGGTCTAATCAAAAAAATAAAATAAAGGCTGTTTACTGTTATCATTATTGTCATTGTACAATTACATTTTCTTTACTGCACTCACATGTGATATTTAGTTTTGGTGATCACATGCTAGAACATTTATTTATACATTTATAATAATTATAATTTTTGTTTATTTTTGTTTATTGTAATTATTATTTTTGTTAATTAGCATTGCTTTATTTAAAATTTGTTAAATTTCTTTTTATAAAATAATAATTCTTCTGGAAAGTTTTCTGTCTTTCAGAGAACACTTAACTAGTTTTTATTGTAATGAAGTTTGTATAACATGCATGAATGTGTATAACATGTATTTTAAATAAAATATTTATTCTGTAATAAAATATATTTATTATTGATATATCATTCACAAAGTTTTCTTTCTATTTGCAATTAGGTAGTATTTTATTACATATTTTTTATCATTTTATTTATGATAGAATATTGTAGCTATTTAAAAATGTTTTAATCATTAAATATATGCAATAAAAATTAATTTTCTAAAATACTAAATAATTAAAAATATAATAATTTTCATAATGTTTCTAATAACTTGTAATTAAAAAATTAGCAAAAATAATAGTATACTATTATTAATTTGAAAAACTTGTATACATGTTGGCTTCTGTTTTATTCTAAATGGCAAATATTTCATATCAGAGTTTAGACATTCAGTAAAATCTCCCTTTAATGAATTCCCATATATTGAAATGTCCCCATTTAATGAAGCTGTTTGTTGATCCCATCAGTTTCCATATATTTTCTTTTATACTAACATAACAATAAACAATAATATTTCTATAACACAAAATTTCTGGTGTATGGAAAATTCCTACTAAAAATATATAAATTAAACTTTTGTTAGAGAAAATATACTTCATTATGAATTACAAGTGTATCTCTTTTTATGGTGCTTTGTTTTTTAATGTTTTGCTAATATGATGGTTCTCAACTATATTGCATGTTTTTTATTTTATATCTGAAAATAAAAATTATCTGTAGTGTAAAATAATACTTAGAATAGGTATATAAAACATAAATTATCATGTATACAAGCCAAAAGTCTCAATCAGGCTGTCCTGGAGCCATCCTGAAAAACTGAAGATGTGAGACCCAGAATCAAACTTGAATTCTCCAAGATGTTACATGAATTCTAAGATGTTACATGAATTCTTTAAAACACAGCTATCTTGTTGAGTTTTTAGGCCTAGCACTACTGTAACTTAAAGAATAATAGTGTAAATATTTTTAGATTTTTGTGTGTGTTAGCAAATGTAAAAAGTTGTGATTCACTTTATAGCAATGATCTGAAATGTAACCCGTTGCAATAATGAGTAATGCCTGTATAAGATAAACTGATATTAAAAACTAAGTATGTAATATTATATTGTTATTATAAACTATTGATGATTAATGATCACTTGGTAGTCAAAATGGCAGCCAGTGGATGGTAGTTTGTCTTTTCACTTTGCTGATTCTTATTTGTTTAAAATGATTTGTGGTCTTTTAGATATTTGTTGATTTTTATTTAAAAATAAATACTATACTATACTATGTTATTTTAATTCAGTATATAATTGGAATAGTTGATATATTTATTCATATAGTATAGCAAAGATTATTAGTTATTACTATATATTTGACAAATAAACATTGCCTTTTTCTGATTATTTTTATATCTATTCTTACTGAATGTAATTTATTATAAAAATATTTTAAATATTCATAAAATTTTAAATGTTATCTATTAGAATTGATGCTAATGAATATATATTCATTAATTTTATTCCAAATTCATCAATATTTTATATAAAGAAAATTAAATCTGGTATCTCTTCATAATGAACTTTCTAATAACAAAGTACAATTGCTACAGTTGCTTGAGTGTTTACTATATTAATTTTTTGGGGTTAGCAAAACTAATATTCAGTATCTGATCACTTAGTTAAAATTCAACTCTCAAATAATGCAATAATTTAATATCTTGCAATAATTTTAAATATTCTTTCATCAGCTAAAGCACAAAAGTCCAAACTTGGAATATGAAAGTTGAATTAAATATGTCAATTTATAATATAAAAAAGTTTCAATTATATGAAATTCTAGAACCATCTATATTTCAGAAATTTTAACAGATAATTGAAACAGCCACTTAGAATATTTTATATTAATAATTCCTGTTTATTTAATAAATTAAAAAATAATTTATAAAAGATCTTATTTCAGTTTTGTTAAACTATTTCTTTTAAATAAGTTTTAACAAAAGTTATAATAAATATTTTAAAATTTTAAATTTTAGCTATAATAATTACTATTGTACTATAGATTTTTTGACAAATAGTTTTATAAAATAAATAAATTTAATTAAATTTTAAAAAGTATATAAAATTTTAATACATATTTATTATTAATAGATATAAACAAAATAACTATTGCATTAATATATATAATTTTTTAGAAATCTCTAAAATTTCCAAGTGATATTGAAGTATCACCATCAGCTGTTGATTTAATTAAAGGATTACTACAAGAAAGTACTGAACGTTGGGGTTATGAACAACTTTATGTTAATATCTTCTTTATTGATATTGATTGGGATAATATCAGACAGAGTAAGAAATTCTAGTATAGGATGTTTTGTAAATTTGAAACATAAATATTTTGATAATAATTAGCTATAAAACTTTAAATATGAATGGTTAAAAAAAACTCCTTATTTAATGTTAATTAAGGGTGTTTGGTCTTGGCTTTATTTAATATTTGTTTCAGGATTTTGAGGAAAACATAATTATGAATGAAGTTAATTTTATTATCATTATATTTTGATTTATAAAATATTTTTATATAGATAATATTTGAAAAAAGTTACTGTACAGATTAAGCCAAACACTAATCTAAGCAATAAAATAAAATTATTTTGTATCTCATAAAAAGTGATAATTATATGATTTCTGTATTGAGAAATTTTTTATATTATACAAATGTTTAAATTGTTATTTTTGTATGTCTAGTATTGTAGATTTTAGTGAAATATTTTAAATACAGTAGAAGCCCCATTTAATGTGGTTGCTTGGGGACATACTTTAACATGAAATATAGCTTAACTGCACTATATTGAAATGTGACTATAGGATGTTAAAATGACGGATTATGTGAAGTGGAAAAAACCTGTAAAAATGCATTACTACTGTATACTAGCATTGTCATTAGGGTTATAACTGAAACCAGTTAATTAAGGAGTTGTATAACTATTTGATAATCAGTTATTGATTTTGAAACTGTGGTATATGTAAATAGAAAATAATTAATACTAGATATTACCTGCTGATGAAAATGATTGGATATTTTATGATTTAATCTTATAACCTTGGAATATATCTCAAAAAACTCCTTGAACTATATAGGGAATCAAAACTCATCTTCTTACTACTGGCCAATAATAATAATAATAATAATAATTTCTTTATTAATATGACACAAATAATTTCTTTATTATTATAATTATCTTGATTTTAAAGGATATATTTTCATTTATTTAGATAAATAAAACATTGTTTTAATAATATACTATTGATTTTGTTGATTTTCATTTAATTTTATTGTAGTCAGATTGCATTGCTGAGAACAAAACTCCTGTTTTTAACATTATGTCCATGGGAAATTGATTCTTTGTTTAAGAATTCTCACTTAATGAATTCACTCCAAGAATGAATTAGCTCATAAAGGCTGGAACTATCCATATAATAATAATTATAGTATGCCTTTCTTGCAATAATGACTATATTATTAGTGTTGCTAAAAATGTTAACATTTATAACAAAAATATTTTAATAATTTACAATTGGACATATTAGGAACTTATGATTTGATCGAGTATAAACACCAAATTTGGAACACATTTAATTTACAGGCCATATGGTATTATACAATTTGGACAACTTTTTACAAGAAAGTAGATGTTTTGCCAAGTATTTTGATCATAAATCACTTTACAATAATATTAACAAAAATTCTGTAATTGTAACATTGAATATTTTACTTTCATACCAGCATTACAATTTCAAACAAGACAGAAAGTGATAGGCAGTCAAAGTAATAGACAAACAATAGCTGTTTCTTAGAATATATTTATATTAGAATGCCTTTTAGAAAATACTAAATTTACTATTGTTGGTATATAAATAAAAGTAATTATATATAAATATGTTTTTGTATATAAATGTATTATGTATAAATACCATCAACATTCCTATTTATAATAAATAAAATGTCTATAAATTAATTTATGTAAATTATAAGCAGAAATTATCTCAGAAATTTCAATAAAAAAATAATAAGGAACTAATTAGCCAGGTTCCACTCCCAATTATTTTTGAAGTATAAATTGATGTCAAAGGATTATAGGAGTTTGAATTGCTGATTGGCTATACAAAAGCTTCTAAATAAAGTTGTTGACAAATCAATCAAAATTTGAATGAAAGAACAGAAATAATTTTAGCATTAAATTATTATATTATAATTAGAGATATGCTAATAATACATCTCGATTTCATTTGATGGAAGAAAAATAAAAATTTGAGTCATTCTAAAATGTAGATAATTAAATATGACATTATTAATTGGAGAAAATTACTATGCTAGAAAAACAGTGAAAACTAGCAATCTAAAAACATATATAACCTAATTGGAAAATATAATTTATGAAATTACTATTTATATTCAGATAAATGATATGAAAATAAATTTTAAAATTAATTTGACTATAAAGTAGCAAAAATTTAATAAGTAATATAGTATATCTAAAAAATTTGCAGAATGGACATGCTTTCACCAAACAAAATAAATGTCAATTATTTGGACCAACTTCATTGATGATTTTGAATGAGGTAGGTCAGACTTGAATGACCTACAGATCAGAACTAATGATGAATGCAGTAAAAGAAAAAATTTATTATTTTTTTCCAATAACGATGAGAGGGTTAGTTTATCTTATATAGCTAGTTTTCTTTATTGAAGAATAAATCATTCAATAAATGTAACAATTGTGCAAAAAAGGTTACATATAATATTATATTAGTAGTTCTAAATTTGATATTTCAAAGTGAAAAAATTGCCATCTAAATATTTGATACACCAAAAAAATCATACATTAAGATTAGGATAAAATACTTAAAAGTTAAGAAATTTTTATTATATTTAATTAAAATTTTCAATTTTTTAAAATTAATGTGATGATAAAAAAATAATACATATTAATAATAATAATTTTTCATTAATCAACAAAAATATTAATGAAATCATGTTTTTAATGCTTGTTCTAATTGAGGGGACAAAGAAGTTGAGAAGACTTGCTCTGTCCCTTGAGAAGAATAATAGGAGTGCAAAAATTTAACACACTATAACATCTATTGTTTTACATAGAAATATAATTTAAACATGCAAAAAAAGAAATTTATTTTATATAAAATCAACTTAAAATTTCATTTTTGGAAAAATAGTCTTCTGCTCTGCCATTATTGAAAATTATTTAGAAAAATAATCTTTATTTATAATTTTACTTTTATAATGACAATTAATTATTGTTTTTTATAAAAATTAATAGAAATAATTTTAATTGTTACTATATATAATATTTGAGTATTTATCATCTCATGCACATTAAATTTCAATAGATTATTAGAAACCATTATAGAAATTTTTTCTGAAATGTTTATAGAAAAAATTATGTAAATTGATTAAATTATGATTGAGAATAATAAATTATAATTGTAGGTTAAGTTTAGAATGGTAAATTTATGTAGTTTTTAAGATTTGTTGTAAAATTTTTAATTATTGATAATTTGCTATTCAATATAAATCTTGAAACATATTTTTAATTATTAGTTCCTCCTCCTTTTGTGCCGAATGTATCTGCAGAAGATGATACTTCAAATTTTGATGAATTTGAACATGAAACTGCTCGTCCATGTGCTACTGATTTAAAATCAAAAAAAGAATTCAGTGGCAAAAATCTTCCTTTTATTGGATTTACTTATTCTTGTTGCAATACCGTTACAGAGAGGTAATGCTCTTTTTATTATTATTTTTTTAAATAAAGAACAAAATATCTTCCATTTTTGATAAGTTCTTAAATAAAACTGAAAACTTTCAATTTTATTGATATTATTATTGTTTATACACAAGAATAATGCCAACAAAAGAAAATATTGAAGAGAATATTTAACATAGCATTATGTTTAGAACTATTGAATTAAACACAACCTGTTTGAACTCTTGAAATTTCAAGGTCATTTGGAGGTGGTGTGTCAGTGGGAGTGGCTTGCAAACAAGGGCAATAAAACATGATCTCTAGAAGCATACTTCAATTTTGATAGTATTAAATCACATATTATTCAAATTCAACCTCTTATTCTAATTTTATCTTATTCTCTGATATGCTTATATGCATATTTTGTAACAATTTCCAACCAGAAAGAAATTTTTTTGTTTTATGAATTTTTTTATCTGATAGATAATATGCAAATTATAATGATAAACAGATTCAAAAATTCAATTTTTCATTACAATTAATGATAACAAAATAAATTATTTATTTTATTTTTTCTTAAAGAGAAAGGTTGAGTGTATATTAAACATTATATACTGTGATACTGGAGTCATAATTTATGACATAAGGGTATGTCATTTCAGTTTAGAACTAAGCAATCATTTTTTCATGTATTGTTTATTAATTTTTCTTCTAATAATCATTTTTTAATTGTATAATTAAACATTAAATAATTTCTATTAGAAATTTTATGAAATCTTTCTTTTAATTATGCTAATAAATTTATTAGAGATAGCCACACATAGCAATAGTTAAATTATTATTCAAAGTTTAATAAAGAGCTTAAATGAAAATCTGGAGTCAGATAAATAATATATTAAATTATATAAAAATAAAAAAATTAATATTTATTCAAAAAAACTTTTATCTAATCACAAATTTAATAATTTGTTTACACACATCATAATGTGATGCAAAACCAAGCAATGGCCATACCATGAAACAGTGACTTATTTTTAGAAATAATGATGATCTACTGTATTTTGCATCAAAAACAGATTTCTTATAGGACTATCAGTCTGCAGTATTTTTTCATCAGCTGATTTTAATCTTTGCAAAATATAATGAATGCATTGGGAAGGACTTAGTGATTTAGGAAAATTCTAATTTTTTTCAAATTTTTCAAAAAAAAATTATTTAATCGGACTACCGAACTTGATGAAGTGCAGACTCACAGTTCAATGAAACCAATGCAGGGTTAAATTATATATAAAATAGCCTAAAAAATTTCCAATAACTTTATAAATGACTGCATAAATAATACACATGATGTACAGCTATAATTAAAATTATAGTCAGCTTAAATAAATATTACAAAGAAAGTAAATCTGTTAATTTCAAATATTCCAAATACAAATGAAATATTGAGTATCAAGTGATTTCATTCCCTATTTCTGAAGTTCATTAATAAGAGGATTTACAATGTATAGGTGTTTTTGGAATTATAAATTTAATTTGCATGTAACATTTGTTTGTAATTCAGATACTGTTGTTGTTTGGCCTCCAAACATATTGAAATAATTTTATATACTGTATTTCATATCATATTTCACAGTTGGACCAATTTAAAGTTTCTTATTTCATAAATTTGAATAAAAAGTTCCAATTATAAAGAAAGAGGTTTTTTTTTGTGTAATTTTCATCTTAAAATACTGCTCTAATATGTTAAATAACTGTGTAATTTTTAATTATATTTATTGCTAGAACTACTATCATAATACTTAAATTCTTGATGTTTTTTGAAATATTCTGAAATTTGAAAATGCTCATAAATTGTATGTGTGTACACACATTGCAAATTCTCTTATTAATGGATTTTAGGATGCTCAAGTCATTCAGAAATTTTATTAAAAAATTTATTGGCAGACAGTTTGAACATTTTCTTTTATTGTCTCAGATTTATTGTTTTGAAATATACTTAAATAATAAATGCATTTGTGAAGAAATCAGAAAATATCTTATAAAAATAAGTTTTTATTTAGAAAAATATTTACTTCTGTTAAAGTGTTCCCCTACTTATAATCATTTTACTTATGATGATCTGATCTTATGATTGCCTTTACAATATTCCAAATTTGATTGTTTTCATAGTATTAGCTAGAATGCTTTTTTGTTTTATTAAAAATTTAGGATTTTGTTGATGGCTACCTATACTTGACAACATCATCAGAAGTCAGTATTGAATTTATGGGAGTGGCATATTACCAACTTTTGTGATTGGATTAATGTACATGGAACAGTTGATTTTGATGTAAAGGTTAACAGCATCAGTAAGAATAATGCTTGTTTTTATATAATCATGCTCTCGGCTTTCAGTTTTCAATTTCAAATAAACATTCAAAGCAGTTACATTATACCTTAAAAAACTGCTAAAACCCTTTCAAATACTCTGTTTTAATTAAAAATAAAGCACTAAAAAG
>WUQG02011271.1:0-11855 GCA_011317285.2 Androctonus mauritanicus
CCAGCAGTATGGATCCTGACACCTTTAAACTGTACCGCAAGGTCAGAAAGAAGCTTATCCGAACAGAAGAAACATGGTTTAGATCAATATTTCAATTATTCTACACAAGGTTATTACTATTGTATTTTAAAGTTTGAAGTATTATAAAATATAATTAATTTAAAAAATGATTCCTAAATAACCAAACTGTTCACACAATAGCTGAAGTCAACATCTGACTTAAATGCTATAATTATAAATTAAGACTATTTCTAAAAATGCTTTACTACATATATTTAAAAAAAATAATT
Organism: Androctonus mauritanicus; assembly: GCA_011317285.2. NCBI lineage: Eukaryota > Metazoa > Arthropoda > Arachnida > Scorpiones > Buthidae > Androctonus > Androctonus mauritanicus. The sequence goes on from WUQG02011271.1 coordinate 291, forward strand.
GAAAATGAATTATACTTCAGCACAACCACCAATGCATTAAAAGAAAATACTATAACTTTTTTTAGAAGGAAATGATTTGGATAATTGACTTGTTCAAATAATTAATGCTTGGATAATCAACAATCTACTGCAGCAATTTTCATCCTATGGTATGTGAGACATGAATAGTGATACATATATAATCCTGACTTCCTAAAAAAACACTATCAACTTTCTTATTGTATATGAGGCATATTTTTGTTGGTGGTATTGAAATTTTTGAATTTCAATTTTGGTAGTACACATTTATTGCTAGTCTACTGTAATAATTTAAACAAAAGGTATTTTTCATGTACAACATATTTTCAACTGATATAGTCAACAGCAGAAAAGTTTTTTTTTAATTATTTGACTGAATCATTGATGGGTTTAGGTGGAAAAATACTTATTGATAAAATTATAGTTTACATTTGACTTTTCAAAAATTTCTTTTTCATTACTCTTATTTATTATTGAACTATGTTAGTTTATTATTTATAAATTGAAACATATGAAAAAAATATGAAAAATTATACTTACTATATTCACATTTCATTCCAAAAAATGATCGTTGACATTCACAAAAGTATTTATTCCACAAATCATTACAATGGCCATTATTCTGACATGTATCTCTGTGACATTGTTCTGTTCTACTACAACCAATTTTTCCACCAGAAAAATCATAGCTTTTATTATCAGGTATAAAAACTTGGTCATTAAGTTTAACTTCTCTAATACAGCCAATAAAATCTGGAATATTTGATGTATTATTTACTTCATATATTCTTCCTGGTATTTGGCCACCAAAAATTATTGACAAAAAATTCATTGAATTTGTAGTAGAAAACTGTTTTTCTTCATTATTCACTTTTAAAATAATATTTATAGTGGTAAAAGTTATTTCTACATCTTTCCATTCAGCATCATTATACTTACTAATAGTTGTTAGACCAGTAATGTGTTGATTATCATTATGTATATCAAGCTGTACTGAACCATCACTTAAATAAATAATGTAAGTAGCTTGATCAGTTGAAACTTTGACAAGTAAACCTGTTGGCAATGTTGTTCTAAACTGAAAAGTAAGTTTATAATATAATAAAGTATTATTTATAATAATTGGTAATTTCCAATATTTTGGAATACTTGCTCTTCCAAATGTACCAATCTGTCCAAATGAATCAAATGATACAGTTGTTATAGCATTGCAATAATTTCCATGAAATCCTAATGGACACTGACATTTATATTTGTGGTTACCATCATCATCAAGATATGGAATGCAAGAAGCATTGTTTTCACATTTATTATTTATACATCCAAGTAACTCAATAGCACAATTCTTCCCACCATATGCAAAAGGACATTCACATTTATAATCAGCAATAAGATCAATACACACAGCTCCATTTTTGCATGGAGAAAATTTTACACATTCATCTATTTCATTATCACAATATTTGCCTTCAAAACCCAATGAACATCTACAATGATAATCATTAATTTCATCAATACATGTTCCATTTACACAATTATTTATCTCACAATCATTAATATTAATTTCACAGTTATTACCAGTAAATCCTTGAGGACAAAAACAAATATATCCACTTGCAGTTTCATATGAAAATTCAGGAAAATAACCAAGATAATTTGTAGCATATAATGTCCGATTAGATTTTTCAAGACAAAGTGCACTATTGTGACATGGATTAGGATTACAATCTGGAAAATCAATTTCGCAATTTTTCCCATCAAATCCATCAAAGCAAACACATTGATAATCTTTTATTAAATCCATACATGTTGAGCCATGCTGACATGGAGAAGATTGACAATCATCAATATTTATATCACAGAAATTTCCAGTGAAGCCTGTATCAGAGCAATTGCAAGAAAATCTGAAAAATTTTAATATTTTAGAAATTCAAATAAATAATAATCATTAATAAATTAAAGAATTAATAATCAAATCATACAGATTTAACTTAAATTAGGAGTGTCCAACCTTTTGGCTTCATTGAGCCACATTTGAAGAAAAAATTGTCTTGGGCTGCACATAAAATTTACTAATTCTAACGATAGTTGTTAAGCAAAAAAGTAAATAATGTACAACATATGATATCCACCACGACAAATACGAAAAAAAATATCATAACATAATAATCTTTGACCTCTTTTCATTTAGAAATTTTTTAAAATCATTGAGCAAATCAAGAAGTTTTAATCACTGAAATAAGAAATCCCATCAAAAACATCTCATATGTAAAAATATAAGCTAAGTACAGTATTACCAAAACAGGATATTTGTGAAAATTTAGATACGGTTATTTTGGTTAATGTTATCATATTATTTTCTTAAATCGTCAAACAATATCTGCATCTAAATTGTATGCAAATACTTGCTTGACGATTTAAGAAAATAATATGATAATATCAACCAAAACAACCGCATCTAAATTTTTTACAAATATCTTGTTTCGGTAACACTGTACTTGGCTTTTTACATATGAGATGTTTTTGATGGGATATAATTTATTTTTTAGGTGATAGTTATTAAATTAGAAGGACATTTATATCGAGTTGATCACATTTACATCCAGATTTCTTTGAAATCGGTCAAATGATGTGATCTATAGAGACATTTCTAGAGAAGAAAATCATCGTCTTCTACAACTTTTAATTTTAGCCCAATTGGGCCAAAATTTTTAAATGATTTTAAGAGAACTTATGCTATGCCTATATTCTGAATTTGATCAAAATCGGTTAAGCAATGGGATATGTAAACGCTTTTATAGAAATCGGATCCCCTTTCTCCCCCTTTGTTTTGGCCCGATTGTGCTCAAATTTTTAGGGAACTTCGAGTAAACAAAGAAACACCTATATTCCAAATTTCATCGATATCGGTTAAACGATGCGAACTGTAGAGGTGTCTGCATAGGAGGAGGAGAAGAAGAAAAATAACCCGTTTTTCTCGCTATTTGCAAGAAGCCAGGTACAGTAGTCACCGACTGACTCTGTCAGTCAGTCAGTGACTACTGTACCTGGCTTAGAGTCACCGCAGTGCCTCTTGATAAGGTATTTATCCTCTCAACTTATTCTACACGCGCCTAACTTGTAAAACTCTCTCTTTACTCTACTTCAATAAATCTTTGATTAATTTGAAGTTATTTCCAAGTCAATTAAGATCTGGAAAATTCCACTGTAAGCTGTAAGCTCACAAATGCTCAAGGCCAAAACCTGTCATTCCGTCGGCAGATCCCGCATGTTTCACATAATTATTACATCAGACGAGGGAAGGAATTTATTTTATCTCAAATAAGTATGCAATAGAATCCAGATGGCCGGAAAATATTCAGTAGATGATTAAATCCAGACAAGAATTATTGAGATATTTTTAAGATGGTATCCATTACTCCAGTAAATAAACAGAGCAGATATAAAGTGAATTCGAGTGGAACATGTGCATAGGAAATAACTGCATGATCGCTTGGTTGGCTATTATTTGTTTAAAAAGAAAAGCAGCAAATTGATTTCTGGAAAGAAATAAAATTACATACTTTTAGAGTTTGTCTGTATCTGATTAGATTTATGTAATCCATATTACGTAAATCTGATGGCAGTAGACGCAGTTTTCTTTTCTCAGTACTTGTAACAGTTTCGAAATGCATCTGGCACTGGATTAACTTCGTTCTCGATTTTTTCCATTTAAATCGCTTTTCGATTCTGCCACGATGAATTCGTATCGAAAGTCAGGAATTTGTTTGAGATGCTTTTTCGTTTGCTCCGTGTCGACAGCTTTGGTCTTTGGTTTCGAGATTTTTTCTCCCTGCAATTGCGAAAATGCTAAAAATTATAATATTCTCTCTGGCAGATTTAGAAATTTCTATCCTCGCTTAGTCGAGTTAATTTTGTGGCAGAATTCTATCAGATATATTTTGCAAGAAATTCCAGTTGTTGGTCAATATATTCCTTGCGTTTTGGTATATGATCCATTCAAAACTGAAAATGCTTTCCTTAAATCGATATACGCTCTTCATTCTTTCGTTATTGCCAGCAGTTATAGTTGGATGGTTAGAAGCAAAATCAACTCCTCGTTGAAATTCAAAAATTTCGATTACTCGGATATAATTAAATTATCAGACATGGCATACAGGATTTGGGTTTTCTTCATAATTATCTTTCTGCTCTCAGTTTGGAATTTTATAGTAATTCCTGTTTCCCTTCTATATCCTAATTTCGAAACTCAAAATCGGATGAAGAACGAAGGTCTGGTCTGCTCTACTGAATTCCTGCTTTGGGGTATACTAAATTTTGGTTATCTCATTCACTTTCTTATATTCGGTACAACTGTTTTAGCGGTAATTTATAAAGGATTTTCGAAATTGTCGGAAAAGTTATTCCTATTAAAATATGAAAATTTCGGTCTCGAAAACGAATTGGAATCTTTAATGGTACAACACGGAAATTTGTGGTCATATTTGAAAATGATTTTTGACAGATGGAACTACCCATTGACACTATTATATTCCTCATTCCTGTTAATGACCTGCCTTTGCTACTATATCCTACTGTTTGTAGATGAGGATCCATCAAAAAAATTGTTATTTATATTATTTATCGTCTGTTGTAATGGACTGTTCATTTTGATCAGTTTTGGCATATCATCAGTAATTTCAAAAGTAAGTGTCTAGATTCATTTCTAAAATAATTTACACTAATAATAAAGTAATTGTGACGTTACTGAATTCTATCGAAACGTTTTTCAGATGCAAAACAATTTCCAAGATATTAGAAGATTTGCCCATTGCCACATGAGATTCAAATATAAGTTGAAAGTAAGGAACACTATTCTTTTTCTTCATTGAAATATTATTTTTACGAATTTTCTGTTGGTACAGATTATAAATTTCATGAAAAGATTCGGTAAAAAAGCTTTGTGTCCGACACTCATGGGTTATGTCTACATCACTAAAGAGTTTCCCATTGAGGTAAAATTTATATTTATAATTTAAACTGATAATTGTTTTATTATTATGTAATTATTTTATTAGATGGCATCCGCTTTGCATTCCATATTTGATTCCCTCCTAAATCTGAGAGAAGCCGAAAACAATCAAAGAAGCTGCACAGTAACCCGCACAACAAATACCACTAGTAGTTAAAATGTTTGAAGGATCCTTAGATATATTTAAGATATAGTAATCACAAGTTTAGTAGAAATAATAATTCCAAAGCGAAAAATTTTAAATTCTAACTTGTACTCTACTCCAGATTTATACGGATATTGTCATCAGCCCCGCTTGAACTTTCATACAGCTTTTACCAGTTTTCTGTACAACTATTTTCACGTTGAAAAATTTTTTAACAAAATTGATAGCTTTACAGCATCTATTATGCTTTACAAGGTATTTGATTTCTTTTTATATTTGCTTATAGGAATTTTTAAAAAATATTCGAGTATCAGAGTTTTCAGAAAAATTTCATTTTTAATGCCTACAAAGGATACATAAAATTTATTTTGTCGAATTATTCTCATCAGACAGAGAAACTCTTCATTGATATTGTATCTGCGACATTTCCTTTCATTTAATAATAAAAATGTTTTTTGTGAATTATGTTTCAGTTATCTATGCATTCTTAGTTTAGTATTTCGAAACATTCAATAGGTGCAATTTCCTCCTCGTTAATGGGGTAATATTGCTGGTGTTTATCTCGTTATATAAACATCATTCGAAACAGTTTATAACAATGTAAAAATGATGCTTATTTAAAAATTTCGAAATTATTGTTAAACGAAAAAGCAATGCATTATTATGATTTCATTGCGGTGTTTGTTGTTATTATTTCACGAAAATTATCTTTTCTCTGTAGTGTGTTTTAAGCTAATTCAACATTTTCTGCGCTACTGGTTGATGTTTATGTTAGAGAAAAATCTGTTCCTGCAGTATACAAGTTGTATAATTATGGTTGTAAAATTGGCAGCCGGTTTATCATTATTAATTACTTTTAAATTATTTTGTTTTTGTAAATTCGATTTATTATTAGTAAGGAGTGTTGTCGTCTGTGAGTTTATCAGAAAGTTGAACGCCGCTTGATGGAAAGAATTTTGAAAGATTTTATTGAAGCCTGGTCGAAGATTGAATAAGTCGTACTTTGCAATATTTATTTATTGGTTAGAATAACTGCATATTAATATAAAAAAGTCAGAGCAAGTTGAAAGATTCTGATTTTTGAACATAACAGAATAATTTAATTAGATATAATATTTATGCACCGAATGTTTTCATATTCATATTATTTTAAGTAGTTATACTAAATAGTATCTAATAGTTTTCAAGAAAATAAATTAAAACAAGGTCGGATATCAATTGTTTCTAGTTAATTTGAATGTTTGGCACTTCATAATAAAATAATGTAATATTTGTTTATACTTAACAGAACAACAAACAATCTATAATTATGCAGAAACGTTGCATGTATGGCCGAACATTTCATTTTGTATCTGTTGCTTATAATGACACCGTAAGTTAGTAATTGTATTTTTCACTCGAATAACAATTCGAATTTGTTTAGAAATGTCCAATAGAAAAATTTTAGTTGATAAATAAATTAAGTGATGAAGATCAGAATTATTTTTTATCTAATATACAATGTTAACGATGAATTAGAATAAAACATGTTAATGAAACCGAATTAAAATTTATCTTAAAGTAATATGCATTTTATAGGTAAAAAATAATCAAATATTGTCCTACAAATTTTTGTATGTAAATACTAAATAGATTACTTATTGTTGATATCTATGCTTAATTGTTTTTTTAATAACTATATAAATATAAATAACATTCCTATTTATAATAAATAAAACCAATTGATAAATTAATTTATAAAAACAATAAGCAGTCTATTCAAATCTTGTATTTTTAATGTAGATGAGAAAATAGCTGTTAAAATAATATGTGTTTTGACTGTTATTTTTATACATTGTCATGATGGAATATACTAAAATATTAAAAGAACGTCAAATCCCTCCACCGCTGAAAATAGAAATATATAAACTACCAATATAAAACGATTCTAAACAACTATACAGAACTGCACACGAATGACAAACACGAAACAACAATATATAGAAATACATAAATGAAAATTTAAAATGGATCTAAACACCTCTCCACCTCTGCTCATCGATAAATGGGAAGTATATTAAAAATACACGAAATATAATGTTAAATATAATACCGATATTATATCATCCACATATCTTCCATAAAAAATATCTTTGAAGTATTACAAGACGCAAGTGAACCATAAGATATAGAGATTGTCCTCGATATTAATGAAAAATTGGTTACAAAATGCTGACGTAATAGCATTATTCACTGACGACTATCATGAATACTCTATTCTTGCCATATATTTTGAATTTCACAGCTCAGTTTTTTAAATAAAATATCAGTCTTCCCTGCTATACGACTATATTGCATAGAGGGAGTGTGCCATCATAATCAGATTTTAAGTCGCTGGTCCAAAACGAATCTGCTGCAATATTGAGGTATGCCTGTCTGCCGGATTGGCCGCTTGGAAACGCTTCGGCTTTCCACTCTGGAGGACCCGGATTCGAATTTCGATTCCCACCCTTGAAAATATTTATCATGGAGACAGGGAATGGCCTGTCGATTCCCGTTATCCACCATCCGGCTGACCACTCCGCAGGGTGGACAGCCTGTAGAAGGATTTGTTTCGTCCGTCCACTTAGTACTCTTACTGAGTGGTAAGTGGCGTCATCTGTTGACAAAAAATTAGTAAATTATAAAATTTATTTATCTTCGAATTTTTACAGAAACGTTTACACTATTTCATAATTTCTGATTTTGAAATTTGCATTGGGGTATTTTTTTTTAAATTTTCTTCAATTGATCTCAAAAGTAATATATTTATACTATACTTGTTCAAACATGTCTCAACTTGTGTAAACGTGAATTTTTAAAGCTTTATAAATGCTACTAAGCTGAAGTGGCCTTATTCTGTGGAATATACATTTGATTAAATTAGCAAGTGATTCATCATTTATATATTCTTTTAAGAAACTTAATGTTAAAAACGACATTAAGGGAATGACCTGATATCATCACACTGATGGTTCGGCCGGATTGGCCGCTTCGGCTTTCAAGTCTGGAGGACCCGGGTTCGAATCTCGCTTCCCACCTGTTTGAAAATTTTTAACCTGAACTCAGGGCTCGGACCGCCGACACCCGCCTCCACCATCCGGCTTACCCCTCCGCTTTAATAAACGCTTATAATAAACTTATGGCAAACCTGCGTTGATTTTTTGGCAGCAGAGTAGTATATATATATATATAATCTTATCAGAATAAATACTTATTTGAAACCTTTTGTACGTATCCGATGCAATGAAAGCTCAATAAAAAGGTAATGACAAAAATTCCAATTAAATTATTTATTAACTATCTTTATCCTATTTCAGTGAGTGGATCATGACTGGTATCAGGATAAAGATAGTTGTAACTTTATCAGTTCGAACTTAAAATTTTGTAATAGATATAGAATATTGTTATTTTCAATAGTTATTTTAAAGAGGTTGGTTGCCATGGAAAATTATACATGTATAACACATTCAGAAATCGATTTTAATATCAAGAACACGACGGATTTTTGGTATTAAATAATTCAACCTTCATTCCATAGAAATGCAACTTAAATTACTTTTGAAGTATTTGCATGTCAGATTGAAATGCATATAATTCAGTTGGAGTAACTCTTCCAAGCATTTAGGTAGAATTATGAAAAGAATGCAAAATACAATCGATAGTGTTTTGGTCTACATGTAATTCGCATTCTTTACTATAGTGCAAAACAAATTAAAATTGCAATTATATTAAACTATGGAATGTGCCATTGTATAATGGAATTTTAAGATAACAATTTTTACATTTTTATAAATTATGCATATATAGTAGAATCGGAATTGTGTAGATTATTTGCAACGTAACTATGTAGAAATATTAAAAATTACAGATTACATTTCGCTCTTACAAGGAAGAGTACTTAATTGTAAGATCCACAGGATTCTGAAAAAAAGTTTATAATGTTTATAACTATAAAATAATATTTTAATATACATATACATAAGATATTTTATTCGGTAATAAACTTACTGTATGTCGGGAAAAGTGAGATAAGTTTTAAAATTCGGAGCAACTATAAGACATTATTTGCCATTTTAATAAATCGCCAATTTATGGGAAACTAACTAAACATATAAAAAAGGGAAGGTGAAATAATTCATTGAAATTGACATGTAAAAGTGGAGAGAAAATAGTCGGTAAAGAATGTGCCACTCTTTTGTCTCGTATATCATTGATGATAAGCGATACATGTCGGAAATAAAGGAGGCCGGTATCGCGGTAACTTGATGCGAAAGAATGACAAATAGTTTATTAATTATAAACATAAAAAGTAAGGAATGGTTTTATTTTACCCCCGGGAAAGAAGGTGAAAGGTTAAGAAGTTCTCCCTGGAAAAAAGGCGAGTCGCTCGAAATGGTTGGTACTAAAAAGAAGTGTCGAAAAGTCGATTCAAGGATTGACCGAATAGAAAGTGAAACGGTGGATCAGCGAAAAATACAGAAAAGAGGAATATAATAATAAGAACAACTGTTGGCTGCTTTCAATCATCTGAGAACATTGTGAGAGGAAGATTAAAACAATCGATAATGAAAAACAACTCCACAAAGTGTTGAGAACTGACAGAATTTCCATTTATAGAAATCGCACTAAGGATTAGAAAATTTTCACAACAAACAACAGCGATCGTTCTTTTCTCCTGCATAATTATTATCCCATCAAAAATATCTCATATGTAAAAATATAAGCCAAGTACATTATTACAGAAACAGGATATTTGTGAAAATTTTAGTTACGGATATTTTGGTTAATGTTATCATATTATTTTCTTAAATCGTCAAACAAGTACCTGCATCTAAATTGTATGCAAATACTTGTTTGACGATTTAAGAAAATAATATGATAACATCAACCAAAATAACAGAATATAAATTTTCACAAATATCCTGTTTCGGTAATACTGTACTTGGCTTATATTTTTACATATGAGATGATTTTGATGAGATATAATTTATTTTTTAGATGATAGTTATTTAATTAGAAGGACATTTATATCGAGTTGATCACATTTACATCCCACATTTCTTCGAAATCGTTCAAATGATGTGACCTATAGAGACATTTCTAGAGAAGAAAATCATCGTCTTCTACAACTTTTAAATTTAGCCCAATTGGGCCAAAATTTTTAGATGATTTTAAGAGATTAAATAAATTATAGTCAATTAATTTATTTAGATAAATTTATTAAATAATTTATTAGTAATACTAATAAATTTAATAAATAAATTTTATTAATTTTGAAGTCTAGTAAAATAAAAACAATTTTGAAAATTAACTTGGTGACTTTTCTGACCAGAGGGCGCTGAATTCCATAGCTGTTTTGTCTTCGCCATCAAGTCTGAAAACTACATTCTTTTTCCGCCAGTCGGTGCATAGTCGCACTAAAAAGTTCGAGTAACATCGAACATCGTATCATCTCGAACTAAAGTATCGTTTGCCCATCACTACTGAAAACGTCCGTCAGGAAATCAGAGAAAATGCCTAACAGTCAGCCACCTACCCAAGGGAGAGCGAGAGGACGAGCAAGAGGTAGAGCTAGCGCTCAACCTATTGCAGAACAACCGTTAAGATGTCCGGGCGAGGAAGTAACATCTAGGCCACAACCGCCAGTGCAAGAACAACCTATGCCTGTTACTTTCGGAAGAACCATACATCGAGGGGCAGTGTCCAGACCTGGAGCCGAACCTGGAATAGAAAGAATCGGTAGAGAATTGGGAGAGTTAAAATTGGGAGGATCCACACCTGGCGAAGGTGCTATAGCTGCATGTGGTCGTGGGAGAAGTAGAGAAGGTAAAAGAGAGATTTACGAGTCCGTTACTCGACCAGAACATGTAATTGACAAAAGAGGAGGCGAAGGTAAACCAATTATGCTTTACTCCAATTTCTTCCAATTAGAGTCTCGCCCAAATTGGAGAATTTATCAATATCGCGTCGATTTCGCTCCCGTCGTCGAATCCAGTCGCATGCGGCGCGGGATGCTTCATGACCATAAAGAGTTGTTTGGTGCCGCCTATATTTTTGATGGAATGTCCGATCTTATGTCTTTGACCAAACTGGATAGAGAAGAAACAGAGGTTTATTCTAAAAGAAGAACTGATGATGCTAATATCGCTATTACCATTAAACGTGTAGCGGAACTGGCACCAAATCATCCAGAAGTAAATCGCCTGTTTAACATACAGATGAGAAGAAATCTACAACACTTGGAATTTGTGCAGTTAGGACGTCATTTCTTCGACAAGCAAGATGTGACTTCTATTCCTCAACACGGCATCGAGTTATGGGCAGGAGTACTGTCTTCTATTCAGGAACATGATTCCGGTATTCTTATGTG
>WUQG02011282.1:0-11853 GCA_011317285.2 Androctonus mauritanicus
TAATCTGCTGTCACTGCTGTATTCGATAAAATCTCGTATACGGTATACGGGAAAAAAATCGCCGTGTGAACGTAGCCATACAGTTCGATTCTAGATTCTACCCATTGAAATATTTATTCATGGGATCCGGACTTAGCCAGCTCTATAATTCGGCAGACGTCTATTCAGCATTGGCAATCTGTGGCAAGCCTGTTTCCTTTCTGTCATTTACTATTCAACTTCATGCTCAACCTCAACTTGTTTAACATGGAATTAGTTCAACCCTTGGTTCAACTTCGATGTATTCAACAAAGTGAAAAATGAAGAAATCTATTGACTCAAAAACCTGTCTCAGATATAACTTCATTTCCCTATCCTCATTCTAGCATTTTATAAAAATTTTTATATCATCATTTCTTGCTGTAAAATTTTCGGTTTTAAAATGGGTCAATGGGGAAACACTAATTCCCACATACTGAAATTGGGCTATAACAACTATCGGAACATTTTGTGCTGTAAAATTCTTCAAGAAATTCAGGTTTTAAAGTGGGAGATGGGGGAAATGATAGCGCTTCCACTCTAGAATTACAACAAATCAATTATTTGAATGTTTTTATCGTTATATGCTGAATTTTGTCGCAAATATTTCAATTTGTGATATGAAATTCTTCGAGAAATTTAAATTTGAATTTAACAGCCAAATAAATGCTAATTTTCAAAAATTTTGAATTATTTCTAAGTAAATTCAATGTATTATATCGTAATCGTTTCGTATTATAAAAATTTCATAGTAGACTATGAAATTGTTCAAGAAATTCGAATTTGAAAATAGCAGCCAATGAAATGCTAGCACCATGCCGTATAGCGGATTATCTAAATATCACTATAATTGATTTGTGTCAAATTTCAATATATTAATTGTATCAGCTTGTACTGTGAAATTCTTTGCGAAATTCATGAAACTTTTCGAGCTTTATATGGCAGCTGTAGACTGATCCCCCGTTTTATATTTCGTGAATATACATTATTTACGTTGAAACATAATATGGTGTTTTCCTAGCAGAGATATTATAATCTGTAATTTTCCTAATATTTTATTGGTTTTCAGTATTTCATCTAATGAAACTGTTTCATTACAATGAGCAATAGTTTCTTTTAATAAAATACTATGAAACTGTTCTATATTTGCATCACATTTATAAATACTTAGCAAAATTTACCAGCTCAGCTTACCATTTCTAGCATTCAATACTTTTCATCTTTGTTTGAAAAATATTATAACTGAATATAAAAATATATAATGGAATTTTTAGTTTTTAAATTATATAATAAAAATAAATTTAGACTTAAGCATCTTATAAGTAATGTTTTACATATTGATGAAAAAATATTATTAATGTACAGTTTCTGTAATGCAATTCAAATTATTTTTTAAAACATCCATTATGAGCAGAGAAAATTTTTCTTTTGTTTAATTAAATGGTTTATATAATGGGTGTAAAACACGGTGGTAAGAAGTAATAATATTAATCTCTCAGCTTACTAATTGTATCGAATTATTTTTTCCGATGAAAATCGCACTAAACATTTTTTGCTTTTCACAAAAACTACAACATAGATCAAAAAAATGGTTCCCATCATTTTTGTCAACAGAAACATTTTGTAGTTATTTTTGTTAATATCTAATGAAGTATTTCATCCTATAATGTGAAATTTTTAAGAATCAAATTGTTTAAAATACGAATCTTCAAAATAAATTCAATGAAATAACAGCAATAGTTGTGGGTATTCCTTATTTTCTTTCCTAAATTTCATATTCAGTTTTATGACTTTGTCCATCTAATATTTTAAAATTTATATAAGTGAAGAGATAACAATTTCTATTTGCTGTTGATTTTCTTAGAATTGATATTATTTTGGTAATATTTTAAAAATCTGACGGGAATTTGCTTAAATATCGTTAAATATTTTAAATGAACGCATATTTACACAAATATTGTATTATTTCTATTAAAAATGAAATAATAATTAAAATCCGTGGAAATTCATATACGACAGATATTCGCAATACTATAGGATTTCTTATCATAAATAATAAAAGTCAGGCTAATCAATGTTTCGATTAACTTTGCGATTAATTGATATTTAAGTAAATTGGCGTTAGATTTTTAAAATATAAATAAATCAAAACACAGCTAAAAAATCATGGGAAATAAGCATTATTGGTATCTGAATTTGTATAAAATTGCATTAATTTTTTGATGGATATTAGACATATCACTAAATTCTAAATCGGAGATATATAACATATTTCAAAAAAATTATTCCGGACATTTTGCAAAATGAATTACACTATACAAATAATTTTCATAACCTTAATAAAATATTTCTTATGTTCTTAATTTTGGTAAATTAAATTCTTGAGTAGCAATTTTTCAAAATTTATACAATGAAGTAGTTTTTTTAAAAAAGTTATTTTCCAATTAAAGATGATTACACAGATTACAACCAATACTACAATAAACCTGCCATAAACTGTCAACCGCTACGAAGGGGTCAGCCGGATTATAGAGGACGGGAGATCGGCAGGTCAGAACCGGATCCCTTGAATAATATTTTCAAGGAGTGAGATCGAGTATCAAATCTGGGTTCTCTAGAGTAGAAAGTCGAAGCGTTTACAATGAAGTAGTGAAAACAGTTATGGGAAATTCTTAATTTTCGCTCTTAAATTTACAGTAAATTTCTCATATGGTCTAAACCACTTGGTCTCACTTGTGAAACTCCTCCAAAAAATTATAAGAGCCACATAACTACACTAAGCCTTACGATCCACTTCCAATAGTTTTTAGAAAATGCCTTGAAGAGAAACTCTATTTGATATTCAAGTTAACTATGCATAGCATTTATTTGTGTTATAATAACTTACTTGAAAATGGTTGGTTCAATTTATGCCGGAGAATTTCTCAACGAATATATAAAGAACAGCCACTCCAGATCTCATTAGGGAGTCGGTCGAACTGTTGTATAAGATATTGCCTTACTATCCGAAGGATTGGTGTCCAATTCTCAGATCCGATATTTTTCAGGAGAGATCCGGATCTGGCTTGTTGAATTCCATTCCATCCTTCATCTGACTACGTGTGAGCGGTGGCCGGATGGCCGAGTGGTAACGCTAGATGTTGAAAAGGTTAGAAGGACGTGCTCATGGGTATAACCCTTGAAGAATGAAAAGAAGGGAGAAGGGGAAGAAAAGAGAAGGTAACTAAAGTAGGAAAGTCCTGTCAGAAGAAGTGTGACAAGCCACTCGAGGAAATGAAGAGTGATAGCAATCGAACACCCGAGACCGCATGACCATCTGCAACACTTGTTTGTTAACACAAAACAAATTATCACTTATTTGTTAACACAAAACAGATTATCACTTATTTGTTAACACAAAACAGATTATCACCTAAAAGTTAACACAAAACAAAACAATGAAGAAAAGTTGAACACCAATTCAGTGAAAGAAGAGTTCCAAAGACAGCTGCAGAGTCTTCAGCAGTTAAATGTTCTTCATCAACGACAGGTGACCACTGATGATCCAGAAATCGATTCGAGTTCTCCAGCACGGAAAACAGTCAAGAAGAACAGATTCTTCCTGGTGTTAATTACAATTAAGCACAACATAGTAAAGCACTAGAAATTAACATCGATACTGTATACTATTTATATTGCTAATCAAATACAACAATGAGCTTTCATTTTATATTTGACTTAATATCATATTTTATTCTAGATCTGTAACAAAATACACGAAATTCAGCGTTGTACTGTATCTGTTTAAAAATAGGAAGAGGGAAAAATTAAACAAGTAAATGATGCTTAAACTATCCAGAGTGTTATCAATAGTGTAAATAACTGATAGTGTACAATTATCATAGAAATATTAGTAATTTGGGAAATATTTTCACGAAATTGGGGAAATTTTGAAGCAAATATTTTAAAAGAATGTTTTAAGAAATTCAGAAATGTGAAGATTCGTATATCAAACAACATGATTCCTAAAAAATTCATGTAATAGGATAAAATATTTCATCAAATATCAAATGATAAATAGATATTTTGTGACATCATCCATTGCATGTCATAATGACATCACAGTTCCGATATAACGGCAATCAAATTAGATAACTATATGCAACATATTACACCTATATTAATAATGTTTAGCGCCATCCGTTGACAATTATATAAACTAAAATTATAATAAAAATAAAATTTTATGTTGCAGAATTAGTTGATCCTATATGATTAAAGGATAAGACATCGAGGTGTCCTTTAATGATAAAATATTACTATTGAATTTCGTGAAAATCTGCTAATTAGTTCAAAAGCAAATTTTGATGCATAAATGCAGAATGCACAAAAATATTTGCATGCATTCTACATTTTGTTCATTTGCAGATTATTTGCATGCATAAATGCACAGAATATGTTTTGCCTTACAGGGGAAAAAATACACACCTTCACAATTATACGCATTGAGAAAATATAGTTTACACATTCTCTTCCAATCCTGAAACTAATACATTAGGATCTCTTTCTTTCATCTGTCATCCTCTTCACTCTCTTAAATCAGAATCTTATCAAATATCTTGCCAGTCATATCTATAAATTCTCGTATTCATCTCTTTCTCCTTCAGATGGGAGAAACCTTAAACTAATCAATCGGAACCAATGATATTATTCATCCAACACTGCTTACATGGGTGTAAACAGTGTTGGATGAATAATATCACTGGTTACAAATACTGATACAAATACTGATTACAAATACTGATGGTTACAAATACTGAGTGACATGGTGTGTAAATTGTACTAATATACAATCTACACACTTACGAGAATTATTTAGGAACACATCTCGGAAAATGCAGCTGTTGGATCAATAGTTTATCTCTCACGCCGAGTATCGGGATTATCAAATCTTAATGCTGTCAGTTTTGCTAAAAATCTATTCTTAGATACGTTATTATACAACAGAAAATTTTTCTCGCTGTTCCGTTTGTCGAGAACAGAATTTACAATCTCACATAGATCTGACGATTGAAATAAGCAATAAAATCTCTAGTAATGGTTGAAACACTATTTCATCTAAATCAGATCGCTCAGATATATCTGGTCGTTCATAATAACTTCTAATTGTTTCAAGTTTTGTAAGTCCATTTGAATATGTGTGATCATTTCTTGAGAAAATGATAAATTCCAGATAACAATAGATCCAGTTTTCTTCCTTTTAGATCTAATATCTGGTGATATGAGGATAATATTAGGTGCCGAATGTCGCATAGCTCTGTTTCTAACAATTTGAAATCGTTTCTCCGAAATAATCCCATGAAAGTATTAGTTCCTGATTTTCGCATTAACTTTCAATTTCTAAATTCACTGTTTGAGCTGTAGTCGCTCTCAATAATCATATTTTCGTCCAAACAATTATCATCATTCTATTGATCTATTTCACCTTTTATCCATTTATAATAATTCACATAAATCTGATGCAGATTCCAATACAAAAAATTTCAATTTATCTGTTTTAGTGTCTACAGAAAATATATTTTACTACGAAAACAGTGATAAAAATTTTAATTATCTTGTTGTAATTAGCAAATCATAAATTTTTTACTGCCTTTTGTTTCCCTTTTTTCACAGTAGCAGAAATCCCACTTATGTATAGAGAAATTCTTCATTGAAAATGTTTTCATATTTTAAACTGAGATTAGTAATCTCTTATGGTAATTTAAAAAACTTAATCATGAGTTACTTGAAATAAAAATTGATTGATACAGTGCAAATATACAAAATTAAATGTAAATTAACCATCATCATTGGAAAATCTAAAATTATTATATTTTAATATAAACATTTACTAAAAAATTATTACTTTTTAAGTTATATATTAACATACTATATAACGTATAAACAAAAGTTCTGGTTTTCAACACCTCACTTCGCGTAACCATAATTTAAAGTAAAATATACATGCGAATGGTTAGTACTGATCATCAGTTATTAATTTATTATCATAAAAAATGCATCAGAAGCACATTTAACAGATATCCATTATTAGAATATATCTGTAGTTAAATTTTATATAGAAACTTTGTGTATATCTTTTTATTACATTTCTGAATGAATTTTCATTCTAGTTATTATGAAATGATTTCTATATAAAATTATTATATCTAATGAAATAACAAAAAATAAATAAAAATAAAAACAGTATTCAATTCCTTTGTTATGTAGACAAACCAACAGTTGTTGCTAAAGCAAATTTTAGAAAGTATAGTATTTTATAATTTTTATATAAAAAACAAACAATTAATAAGTGATGATCATTTCATCAGCATCATGTGTAGATTTATAATAATTTTAATAAATTTTTAAAGAAAATATCAATGAATCATTTTTCAGCACAGCCAAAAGTTATTTAAATTTTTTTTTAAATTTGAAAAAAAAAAATAATAATAATAATTATTAACTTCAATTAATACTTCTGCAGTAAAGTAATATTCCTATTTTATTCAAAATAACTTCATGATTAAAACATATTTAACTTAATTCTATCAGGAATAAATTCTTAAACTTTCTTAAAATTATTTAAAATGCTTAGAAAGATTATACAGTATAATCATTTTTTCCTTATAAATAAAACTAGCTACTGTATTTTCTTGTAGATAATGCGCATAATTTATATGATAAACACTAAAGCAATATTGGACGGATTATACAGAGATAAAAATGAAATAACTTAATGCATTATCTATTATTTTGACGTTTAATAAATAATGGATGTTTTATATTACTCATTATCTGTAAGATACAGTTTATGGTTGGAAAAAATAAGATAATAATCCCATCATAAACTATTAATACTATTCAATAAACGAGCACTACTGCTAATAGTGCTCGTTTATTGAATAGTATTAATAGTTTGAAGATAAGAAAAGACAGTTTGAAAAAGTATGGACCCATCATAAACGTCTATGTTAAAAAATTAAGCCCAGTACAGTACTAAGAAAAGGATTTGTTACAATTTTAGACGGGGTTACTTTGGTTGACGTTATTGTTTGATTATCTTAAAATCGACCAAGTAGGTGATGATTTAAGATACTAAAATAATAATATAAATTTGTTATAATTTAAATGAGACATTAATTGGTTTATTTTTTTACATATTAATTGTTTTTGACGGGTTATCATTTATTTTTTTTAAATAAAAACCATTTTTCTGAGAAATTCTAACAACAATACTGTATGTTAATACATCATTAAATACCCTCTTTAATTTAATCTGATTGAATCAAAATTTTTATGAAGCATTTAGTAAAATAATAAATATTAAATTTTGTCGATATGACCTATAGAGCCATTTCTACAGAAGTGATTCATCCTCTTCTACATATTTTAAGAATTTAACTAAAGCACAATAACCCTATATTCTAAATTTAGTGAAAAGCAGTTAAACAATGAAATATACAGAAGTATTTATTGAAAACGGACTCCTATTTTTCCCCTGTATTTTGATCCTGATTGTGCTGAAATTTTCAGGAGGCATCATGTAATCTAAGAAATACTTATCTCTTAAATTTCATCGTATTGGTTGAACGATGCGACTTGAAGAGGTGTATGTGAAGAAGAAGAAGAAAAATGATGCAATTTGACAATTTTTGCAATTTTTTAAACTGTTCTAGTTCTATTAGTAATTAAATTTGAAGCTTCAAATTTGGAATTGGTGTCCAATTGAATACTTTTCCTCAACTGTCATAATAATAACTGTCAGATTAAAATAATATATTTAAATTAAATAGTAAATTATATTATTTAAATAGTATATTTAAATTCACTTCGCTTTAACAAAGTTATAGCGAATTGAATTTTGGTTGCAATGACTCCGATAATAAGAATTAATCAATGAGTATAGTATTTGGCCGAGCCACTGTCGTGCCTGTTGATACGTAGTAATGACAAACTATAAAGAGAAACTAATACAATATTGAAAAAGTGTTAAATTATATTAAGTAACTTAATAAATTATTTTTTAATATGCATTTTTGATGGGTAGATAAAAGCTTAAAAGTTATTATCAAATATATACAAGAAAAACGTAATAAACAAAGATAAAATAACTGTGTAAAATATTAGCAAAGTTACACAAAATAAGCGCTTTCGATCTCAAATTATAGAGATCATCATCAGGTTGTACAATGAATTTGAATGAAACACGAATGGATTCATCATACAACTTGATGATGATCTCTCTGATTTGAGATAAAAAAAAGTGCTTGTTTTGTGTATTCCACTATCAGAATCCATAAATTGAAACTGAAGCTTAGAACTCATAAAGAAGGTGATAAGTATTGACCTAGTGTCGATTTCAAATATTCCATCTTTTATAATTTTGAACTTTTCATTAAAAGCCAACTAAAAATCGAAAATTCCGTTTTCTCAATAAAAAATGCTGACAAAGTCATAAACTGCGTTTTTAATTATAAATTAAAAACATGAAAAACTTGCTATTTTAGATATCATCTCAATGTACCCATCAATTGAAAAAAATTAAGTCTACGAACTTTACAAAACTTAAACATAGAGCCTTGGTTAATAGACCTAATTAGTTTTAAGTTTAGCAACAAAGATTTTTTAAACAAAAGGATGGCATCAACATGGGAACAATCATCGGACTCAAACTAGCACAACTAGTAATGATCGACATAATAAAATAATTACAAATAATATAAAGGAATTAATTTTTCGTTTGTAGATAATATTCGACAAAAATATCAGCCAAAGCAAAGAAATTTTATCCCTAGCTAACAATTTAGAAGAAAAAATTAAATTCGAAATAAAGTAGAATTAAATAATTATCCCTTTTTATATATAAATTATGCAAAAATCACAATATAATCGAATTATATAAACTCGAGAAACTCTGTAATGCGAAAAAGTTTTTAGTTATGACACGTACTGTCCAACCTTTATAAAACGGAATATTTTCATCACGGAATCGAGAAAAATACTAACACCCACAACAACTAAATATCAATAATACTATAGTTAGAAATAAAAAACTTAAAAAAGAAATTCATGTTAAATAACTATCCCTTAAAACCAATTAACAAATGGGAAAATAATTATAACACAACGAGATATATACGCTAAAGAGAATTTTAAATCTTATTACTACTCTTTCCCATATATCCAGGGTATTTTCGAACTTCTGAAACATTCTTTAAACCAATCCGAATCTCAAATAGCCCCAAATTTAAAAGATAAACTTAACATCATAATTCATGAACATACCAGTAAATCCAATCCATAAGAAAAATCAGAGATCGTATACTTCATTCCTTACACATGCGATCCCAATTCCAATATATAAGCGAAACGAAACGGAAATTAAAAGTTAGACACATTTAACTTCAGTCCGAAAGAAAGAAAATAGGTCACCTATTTACAACTACGATAGTCTCTATAATTACAGAATCGACTGCAACAGAACATTAATACTACATTCAGAAACTCATAATTTATTCTGGAAAATAAAGGAACATTTTGAAATAATAATACAGCACACATTTAATGAATCAAAATATGGGCATAGAAATCACAGACTTATGAAACCTCTTACTCTGAAAATAAACTAAGGCACTAGACCTTAGTTTATTTTTCAAGTTGTTTTAACTGAACTACATCTGATACCACTTAAAAGACATTACAATAAACAATTATAAAACATGAAGAAGTTATTATTTCGATGCTTTTGACTACTTCACATATGCAAAATCTTTATCAGCATAAGTGTTTGAAATACGAAACGAAAATATTCAAAAATAAAACGAGATTCAGAGTTACTTTGTATTTACATATATTTATATATGAATACAAAGTGTACTATACCATATACAAATGCCTATTATACATCTGTATATAGTACGGTATACAAATAAAGTATATATAATGTATATGTATTTTTAAAACACTTATATATAAA
Source organism: Androctonus mauritanicus (assembly GCA_011317285.2). Taxonomy (NCBI): domain Eukaryota; kingdom Metazoa; phylum Arthropoda; class Arachnida; order Scorpiones; family Buthidae; genus Androctonus; species Androctonus mauritanicus. The sequence goes on from WUQG02011282.1 coordinate 10,013, forward strand.
TATGTTGTGTATCTTTTTACCTGTATCAAACAGGTAAGAAATGATGTGATAAACTGTCTTCTGTTACAATCTCTGCTCGTCTAAACATCCACCAAATATATAAGGAATCTCATGTAGAACCTAATATATAAATTTAAACGTGAACCTCAGTTTATATGAACTCAACAAGTATGTCAAATTCTTGTATTTTTTAATGTCTATAGTTTCTCAATGTCTCATATAACCGATGTAATGTTACCATAGAATTCCAAACCATCAAGGTAGCAGGAAACTGACGAAGGTATACAAGTAACCGAAATGCATTTTTCAGCTAGATGTTTGGAAAAAACCTGTACAAAAATCCATAATAAAGTTATTTTCTTATTAATTTCTACGACTGTACTTATATCTTCCCATAAACCTATGGCAGTTTACGAAATCTACTAGATCAGAGCTATCCAACCCGCGGCCCATCACTGTGGTGAATGAGGCCCAACATAAAATCGTAAACTTCTTTAAAACATTGAGATTTTTATGTACTTAATGAAGTTAATGTAGTTTTTATTATTTAAATATTAATCTGCATTTCCTATTTCCATTTTCTAAAATATTTATTATTTCAGTGATTAAAACTTCTTGATCTGCTCGATGATTTTAAAAAATTTCTGAACGAAAAGAAGTCAAAAATTATTATGCTACGACATTTTTGTATATGTATGCATCCATCGTGACAAATAACATAGTGGATACATATATTGTACATTGTTTTTACTGTTGTACTATTTTTGCTTAACAACTATTGTTAGAATTAGTATATTTTATATGCGAGACAATTTTTTTTCCTTCAGATGTGGCCCAAGGAAGCCAAAAGGTTGGACACCCCTGCACTAGACACATTTCTACGGACTATTCACTTGAACGTATAATTTTGTTAATATTTTACAAAAAAAAGTTTATTTGTATCGTTGTTTATTACGTTTTTCTTGTATTTATTTAATCACTATGAGTACTTCCAAGTCAATTTAAACAATAATCGTACGTTATTTTCGTTTTAATTAATTGATGTATATATTCAATATATATAATACAACATTATACATTGATTATTTCTTCCAAGCATTGAATAAAAATAAATTCTGCTTAATAATATCATCTTCCAGATAAACAGTTTTTTATAGAAAATCTTGAATTACATTTTCACTAAAATCATTCTTACTGGAACATTCTACAGTTACACTAATTTAAAGAATGTAGGTTTATTATATAAATATAATGCCAAAAATTTATACTTTACAAACAACAGATAAAAACATTATTCTTATTTACAATTTCTATGAATTATTTAAACATTGTACTGTATCATGAAAAGTTTAGAATTATTTTAGAATAATTATAAATATACTGTATATATACAATATATTTATATTTTATGTATTGTATATATATACAATATTTTAAATGCATTATTCCTAAAACTTTAATTATATGCTAGAGCAAGTATGCATTTGAATAATTTCATTTCCGAAATAATGAAAATCCATTAATTCTTTAAGCTTATACTGCATTTCTGTTCTAATAACAACCTTGAACTAAAAATGCAGTTTTATGTTACTTTAAAAAATTGCTTTAGTAACTTATCTAAAAATTCCAATTGTTATAAATAATATACAGTATATAAGTTAAAAATATTAATTCAAATTAGATTTTGTGCTGCATATGATACATATGATAAAGGAAATAGTGTGATTTTACAAAGCGTATATATGAGCATGTTTATTTTCATAGTATTTGTTTTTAGCGGCCGGATGGCCGAGTGGTAATGCTGTCGGCGTGCCACGCAGAAGGACCCAGGTTAGCGTCCC
>WUQG02011293.1:0-11852 GCA_011317285.2 Androctonus mauritanicus
ATAATTTAGTCGCTACTTTTATCTCAGAACTCAACTCGCTGATTTTAACGCATAGCAAATCGCTGTCGCTGGCTATGCGAAACCGCCTTAAGAGACAAAAAAAGAAGCCACTGATGACAACAAATCGAAACCCGAACTACAAAACCAACCACAAAAAAATTTATTTATTTATCTTTTATTTAATGGAAGATAATCTCTATACAAAGCATATAAAACTAAAGATTTCAAAACTAAATAATAACTATATTCAAATGCATATTTTTTTAATTGTTTTCAAACTTTCTAAATCTGGGAACTGATTAATCGATTTCTCATAAGATAAAACGGAAAAGTAGGTTTCGAGTTACGAACCGCATCCAGGAACGATTTAAGTTCGTAAGTCGAGATACCACTGTATATAGCCTATATATAGCTTATATCATTCGTAATTTGTTATTCTTTTAGACTTTTTTTTTTATTTACAAAATTGTTTCTTTAGTTTCTGTTTATGTAAAATATCTTTGGAAGATGACATTTATCTTCAATATATATAATAAAAATTTTAGTGCTGGGTGAAGAAGTTTTATTTACTTTATCAACATCAATTCATTCATTCGGAAAATAGCATTAAAATAATTCGATATACTTACTTTCCATCACGAAAATAGCATAAAAAATATTTCGACTGGAGAAATCTAAGAATATTAATGATTTATTTTCTGTATTCTTTAAAAGATTAACACATAATAACGATTTTGTATAAAACTTGCTACATTTTTTCAGTAATTTATTTTTATTCACCATATATAAAGCTTGTTTTTCTAAGTGTAGAAAACACTTTCTTTAACAAATGCTTCAGCAAATTACTCTCATTTAAATCGTGATCTACCCATTGAAATATTGCAAAAAAGCCTGGTCTCTATAAAAAAAATGACCTAAATGTCTTTTCTTGTTATAAAGTCTTGGAAAATAAAAAGTTCTGTTACTTTAGATGAGGCTTTCTATAGAATGTAGATATCTTTTCATTGAATCCAGCAGCTGGTTTGGTTCACCTGGACACTAAGTAACTTTTCTCTTTATAAAATTGATTGTATCTCTTTTTATCAATAGGTTTTTTTTTTCTTTAAATACAAATATAAAAAGTTACAACATTCGAATTAATTTATCTTTCGTGATGTAGTAAAAATAATAATAATAATTACTTCTTGCTTTGTAAATCAATTATTCGGACACGATTAAGCGAAAATCAATTTTTATGTATTTTTTTATTCATTTAGAAATGATTTATTTATAGTAATTAAAATGATCAAGAAAAGTAAAAACACGTTTAATTAATCGAAATTTTATTTTTAATATCATTGAACGAATACATTTCTTCCTTCATAAAATAAATTTACATAATAAACAATTAATTGAATAAAAAATTCATTAAATTCTACCAAATTTTCCAAGCAAATATTGTTCAGTAAGATGTTTTTATGGAAGATCAACAGTTTAAGTATGAAGAAAAAATTGTTACATGTAATTTAATTTGAGCAAGATGGTTTCATCATACGTTTGGCACTGATTGTTTTTTTTTATTTTTCCTTTTTCTATTTTTAACCTATTTTTCTATACATTTATCGAAAAATAAAGAAAATAACGAGAGAAATTTTCATGCAATTTCTTTGGTTTCAAAATTTTAATGCCTGTATTAATTAAAACAACAAAAATCTGATAAAATTCGCACTTGCAACACGAAAGATTCTCAATATATTTTTACAAGAAGAGAAATACAATATTTACCAATTATTCCATAATTATATCTCTTATATCTTTAGGTTATAAAATTTCATAAACATGAAATATATACACAAGAACATTTAATACGGAATTAAATTTTTTCCTACATCGTATCATATGGTTTAAATATAAATATTCAATATTTATCAATAATGAATTTTTCCTTGAGAAAATTAGTTCAAACTTTCGTCTTACTTCTGAAGGACATATAATGAATTATTCATTATTAACATCTAACTGAATATCATTTAATTATCATAACAGCTTACAGAAAATTAATAGAAAGAGTTGTCATTCACTCATGGAAAGAAATGCTGTTGCTGAGACTTGTGATATAGAGATGGAATTCAGTTCTAATAAAGTTGACAGCTGTCGTGTCACACAATCTGCCAAGTTAATGTTACTGATGGTAACTACTCACAATGTGCTATTAATACCCGTATGAGTGAATTTTTTTTTCTTTTTTTTATCACTTGCAACGTGAAGTTAATGCAAAAGACTAAACTTTGATACATAATTCATAAATGTTACTGATGACGACTCCCAAAAGTGTCACCAGTTTTAAAACTCTACCCGTATAGGTTACACAAAGTTCGCCAATTGCAACGTGAAGACCATGCAAAAACCTATCAAACTTTGATCTTTACTTCATGGCACGATTGGGATTTGACACACAAAAGTTTAACCAAAGAATTTTGTTAGCATTTTTTTATTCCGATTTCATCGCCAAGATTTTAATCGATGACCATGAAAGTTAGGAGATTTTTATGCTCGATATTCGTTGCAAATTATCCACGCATGTTATTTTAAGAACATTTGATGTCTTTATATTCTGCTAAAGAATTTTTTGTGGGAAATTTTCTAAAAAAAATAATGAAATTTATCATTTAAACCATACGTGTATTTAAATCGTTCGAAGTAGGAGATTTTAATTCCGACACCCTGCATTTACTTCAATTTTTAAAACGGTCATTATTTGATATAAATATAATAGTTTTAGATATATCTTATACTGTAGTATATATATTTTACATATATATTTATTTATTTGACATTTCTACAGAGAATTCTAACGAATGCTCTACGGAAATCCAAATTGAAAACTGTATATATAACTGGATTTAGAGCAGAGTTGATATAACCTAACCACGTGATAAAATTTACAACTCTATCAGAAATGAAACAGTTAGTACAAAAAGGTAGAATAACGTACATTAGGAAAAATGGAAGCCAACATAACACGAAAACACCCATAACTATTCCTAAAACTTGAGCAGCTCGCCTTTCTTTAGCAAGTGAAATTCTTTGTTTTTCTTCCATATACTTCTTGACACTCGATGGAGCAGACTGTACTGAATTTGCTTTAGTGTTGCCGTTTATAGAAAAGGCTGTTTCTTTGTCCTGTGGAACATCAGATACTTCATCTTGCAGCGATAATGAGCCGGGATAGATCGAAGTGGCTGAATTTTCCAGTTCCTTTTGAACCATAACTGATAGAGTGTGAACAACTTTTTCTTTCGATTTATCACCTTTAGTAATCTCTCCGGCATTTCGAATTTTGACTCTTAACCTTCGTCTCGCAGCTTGAAATATCTTCAAGTAAACGCAAGTCATGATTACAAGAGGAATGAAGAAGGAACCACTGGCTGAATATATAACGTATCCTCTTTCAGCCGTTAGTTGACATGGTGTATCTTCTGTAAACATGTCGGGCCAATCGTTCCAACCGAATAGAGGTGGAACAGAAATTAATCCACTTATTATCCAAACTAGGAATATCATTATCATTACTCTGTTCAACGTCCTTTTTCTGGCATAATTAAGTGGATCGTGAATGGCCCAATATCGATCTAGAGCGATGGCACATAGATTAAGAATCGAAGCGGTACAACATAGTACATCACACGTTAACCACATCTCGCATACTCTTAATCCAAATATCCATTTTTTCATAATAGAATAAGCGACATTAAACGGCATTACCAATACTGCCACAGTAATATCAGCCACAGCGAGTGATACTAGAAACATGTTTTGAACGTTCCTCAAAGGTTTATACGTGAAAACGGATATGATTACAAGAATATTACCGACTATTGTACATATTATCAGAACACCCAAGATAAATGCTGTAATTATGGCTTCGGCCATGGAAGTGTATTCTGTTAAAGTTATTGCAGTTTCTTCCAGTTCTCTATCGGTATCACTCTCATTGAAAGATATGATGTAAGTGAAATTCTGTCCGTAATCATCTCCATCCATCGTTAAATTTGGAGAAAATTTCATCTGAAACTGAAAAAATAAATTAATGAGTTTAAACCATTAACAAATAATTAATTAATGCTTAATGTTTTGAATTTAATAAAAACCTTTAACCATACTAAAAAAATTTGTTGCTGTAAAAATTAATTTAAGAAAAAGTTTGCAAACTTATTCAATGGTTTATAAAAAGAAAAAAAGTTGGTGTTTTACGGTATTAAAATAATGTTCTGAAAATTCAAATTTCTTCGAAATTTATGGGAGAGTAGAACTTTATTAAAACTTTTCTTAACAAGACTCTTTTGCATGGAAATAAGCAAACTCTAGTCGAAGTTATTAATGTGCATAATTATGGATTAAGTAACAAGACATAATTAATGCCTAAGTTAATTAGTTTTAAAAAATTGTCTAATATATCATTAACTGCAAAATCAAATACGTTTTAACAAACACACTGCATAAAAAAAAAGTTTCTCAAATTAATTAGTTATTAATTTACTTTTTTATACGCTTAATATATTTTTTCTTGCAAATTTCAAAATTAATTTAAATTTTTTTTCTTGTTTTGTTTTGTTTAAGCACAGATTATAATTTATGCAGAAAATTAAAATTAGATTAATTTATTTTTTAAATAAATATTTGCTGATTAAAAAATTAATTTTCCTACATCCTCCTGTATGTGTTTGTCTACGGATTTAAAATTTACTATGGTCTTTTATAATCTATAAAAAATGACAGATAAAATTTTCCTTCTTTTTTTTGTATTTATGATGGATTTTAATAGCATGATGATAAATAAAATTTTGTAAGCAATTTTAAAAGAATTCGTGAGTTATCATAAGAAGTGACACATTACTCGCTGAAAGTGCAGTAATTCTATTTGTGATGAATTGATGAATGACAAAATAAGTTATGAAGTTGACAAAGAGCAACCATATCTGAAAAAAATTCCATTTCGGTGTCAATATAAAGGATACTTCACATTATACAGTGACAATATGAATTATATCAGAGAGATATTTATGGATATTTGTGCAATTCGAGTGGAAACTACTTCTAGTTCCATTTATAGATACCGTTCTTTATTTGTTTACTAAGAGTTCTGTTATCACGACCATGTTTTATAAGAAATCAGATAAACATTCCTTATTATTCTTAGATGCCAAAACAGCTTCTTGGAACGGAAACCATACTAATTTAGGTAATATAAGTCATTCTATAAATCGATAAACTTTGCTTTTAGGCAATCAATATGAGATAATTCTAATGGTCTCGCACCACTTCTCAACTTTGTATAGTTCGAGTTTGATAGACGTTTTTGTGAAAACTATCTGGTCACTTTCCTTTTTATACTCGTCATTTTTCTTAACAGCATTCTTAGTTATTAATATTCGACTTTCTTCCGAACTTTATGCAGATCTTTAATATCATAATCAGCTTTTTTACTCTTATATATAGTGAAGTATACAATAGTACAGTAGCTTCAATCGGTTGGAAAGATGAAAAAAGAAAAACTGTGTGGTAAATAAAACCAATCTCAGGATGAAACTCGCTAAGTAACGATATTAGTTGATAAATTTTTATAACTCGAATATCGCAACAAACTTTTAAATCTATTATTGGCACAAGCTAGTTGAATGTGCCACAAACACATTTTAACACTTACAAGTAAGTAGTTACTACGATGATTATTTTAACTGATTTTTGTGGATATTTTATCTATTGGATTCGTCAAGTTTGACTTTAACAACACATTTGTTAGATTTTCTAGGTATTTAATTGTAAATCTAACGAACTAGCCAATTTTTATATATAGTATTTTGTACTTTAAACTGTGAAGATAAGAATTCGTATTGACAGTTTCACAATCCGCTTAATTTCCAAGAGTTTAGATTTAATTCAATGCAGTGCTGATTCAATCTCCAGCTCCAATTAATAAACGGGAGTTAGACCATTTAATTGAGTCATTCAATGCGATAGTCTCTTCACTTAAATTGAAACACTTTCGCTGCAAACTAATAAACTTTTAATGACAATTAAATTGTATTAAACACAAATCTGTCTTCGACTATTTTTGTACTATCTTGGAAAGAGCGTTACTTTGTGATTCAAGACCATGAATTATGTATGGCTGTCTGTTGGACCAAGTTTCCTCAATAAAGCATAAAACACAGTGGAAATTTTCTGCACAGAATCCTCAAAAACCTTTCAGTTACGTTTACTTTCTTTCTGGAAAGTAGGTAGATATAGGAAGCAAGAAACTATTTTAAAACTTTATAAAACTTTAAATTGCAGTATATTTTTATCGAAATACATCATATATGTTTTAAAGATATAATTTATTAACATTAAAATTGTATGATGTGACGCAAGGAATCTTTCACGATATATTTTTCTTCGTAACTCCTCTATATTGCTGCAAATTCTCCTATACGACTTGATCAAATGCTAACGAGAAGTCTTGAATCACTTCTAGTTTGATTCGTTTTTATGTTATATTTTTAAGAAAGAGCAACATAACTCATTTTATAATATTCATCATCAGTTTTATACGTTTTCGATTCGCGATTCTTCTCGATATTGTTGAAGATTAGTCCACGCTATCAGTCCAAACATAATTTAAATTGCACTTCCTTTGATTACTAGCATTTAGATCTAAGTAGAGATCTGACCATTAGTAATTAAAGGAAGATACTCTGTAATTTAATTAAATTTTAACTTAATAGTTTAATAATCAAGAACCTTTCAGCATCGCTACGTGTTCTATGTTAAATTCTCGTTTCTAAAATTTTCTAAATTTTGCTAATGAATGATAAATTATCTACACTGTCAAGTATAAATTTTAGTAATTATATATTATTAATATTGAAAATGTTTAGTTTGAGAAAATGTCATTAATAAAATCGGCTAGTATCGTTTAAAGTTATGAACAAATCTGAAACTATCTCGACAGTAGGGCCTACGTTTATTGTTTGCTTACAACTTAAAGAAATATTCGTGAATTTACTCAGTCAATAATTTTGTTATTTTTATATCTTATCAGACTGTGTGTATGCCACAATATGAACTATTTTTATAGATGGGTTTTCAAGACTTTTTTAAAAATTCCTCATTTATTATACATCGATTACACAATATATACTCTATTCAGTTTGGTATCGGATATTATTCTATAAAATTTGATAAAAATTCTAGAAGACATATTTGATTCAGTAAAAACATTTGTCATTCGATATTGCCGAGCCATCAATCAAAATTGATCCAAAATTTCCAGTCTGATATTTCTGTTCGAATAATATTTTTAAACATCAGCTTTCTCATTCTAAATTATAAATTGAATCATGGACTTCTTACAATTTCTGTGAATCAAATTTTTTCATAAGTTATCATCACAATTCTCAATGAAGTTTATACGAATTCAAGGCAACATTACTCATAAATTATTAATTAACCTTTAAAATACAGTAGCCTATTTTTTTTTTACAGAAAATTATTTTCTTTGTAGAAATTCTGTCGATACTGTCTGAATTAATTGTTTATCGCTAGAAAAGTGAGTCGAAGTAATCTTTACTGGCGATCTTGATGTTTCAGAAGAAGAAAAAAAAACTGCTTTTTTAGCTTTTTTCTTGTTTTTTCAGGCAATTTGATACGTTTTTATACGTTGTATTATTTACGAGCAAGATTTGTTTCTCTGTTTTTTCTTCTTGTCATTGAGTCACAACAGGTTGGCCTGGTAATTCGTAGACAAAAGAAAATCTCTGAAAACTTTGTCAATCTATAAAATCCCAATTGGGCCCGTGCTTTCTTCTTCCCAAATCCTCCCATTTCTTCTTTCCATATTAGAAGATCAGGTAACAATCTTTCTTGTTTTCAAAGAGATCAAATTCAGGAATATCTTTCCATCTAGATGTTTACAATATTTCAGAATGGCGACATCTTCCATTAAGTTGTAATTCATATCTCGACATTCCAGACTTTTAAATGATTACAGTTGATTCTAACGAGTTGTACATTCAGAAAAATAAATTAACTTAATTCTTACTTAGTTAACAGAAGAATTAAATCTTTCATATCTAATTTATACCATTAACATCTTCTTTACAATGCAGAGATTCTCGTTGAAAATTCAGGGATTTAGTTTAAATAATAAAATTAAGTCAAGAAAAATCCTCAGCACTATTAATTAACCGAGATTTGTAAACAATAAAAAAAAATTACGAATTTAAATTTCCAGAGGAATTAAATTTAAGAGATTAAATACTGTTAACACAGTTGAGTTAAGTTAAAAAAAGAAGAGAGAGAGAAAGAGAAAAACATTAAAAAATTAGAGTGAAAAAATCGCGAATCAGAAATCTTATTTAGTTTAGAAGACAGCAAAGAAGTTATCTACAAAAGTATTTCTTGTTTGAAACATTATTATTAAATTCTTCTGTCAGTTTAATTGCACAATAAATCAGGTGATAGACATTAACGACTAAAGTGGAGACAAGTAAATGCTCGAAAAATAAAAGAATGGTTTTAATTGAGATAATAAAGCAAATTTAACGATCGAACACAATAGAGTTCAAATGGGAACTTCGAAATTCTGTAATTTAATAATTTTCTATAAATTTAATTTGCAAATTGATACTTTTAATGATTTATGTTACTGATTTAAATATTTTATAATTTTACATTACATTAAATCGGTATAAATAAATGACGACGATAATAGCGCTACTAGGAAGTATCGATCTTTTAAGAATTTTAGAAAGTTATCGAGAGAATTAATAATGAAAGTGATAGCTGTTTACCCGTAAAGATATATTTGCTAAGTAAAATGATTCAATGTGATGTGGACTGTAACTAGGATAAATATCGATCGCTTCTATTTATTACATAGAACATTGTCCAGCAAAGTTTTTACGAGAAGTAAAGCCTCAGCCATCCATGCAATGCAACCACAAAAATCTTCAAATACCAAGAATTACAATTCTACTTTCTAAATTTTGTAAGATATAGAGAATTTGCCAGTAAACATGCGATATATCTTACATGTTTATATCATTAAAATGTACTAATATTTGTTGGTTAGTTTAATGATAATGCTCAGTAATTAAATTCGGAGTTAAGTTGCATCGTTTATAAGGGAAAAGTGGTTTCTAATATTAATGTATTTTGAATTTTATGGTACTTAATATCCGTAAAATATATTGGGTTTATTCCTAAAGGATTTTATTATCTGTTAAGGTCAACGTGAATGTCACGTTTTAAAGAATTTTATTGATCGATATTTTCTATCAATTCTTAAATTTTTCGATAAAAAAAAAATAATAAACAAAAATTTAAGAATTAATTAAATGGTAATTTTACCTGTTATCGGATATTGCAAAAACCTTATCACGTAAAAATTTTTAACATGTTTCAACACGTTTAAACGGTTTTTAATTCAGTAGAAATTAATTATTTGTTCGAATGTCTTCATTCAAAATTCAAGAATCGTGGCATCAATATCAATACAGCGATGTTTCTTTAAATATTATTTTCGCTTGGAAACTAAAACTTGATTCACTTTCTGTGATCTTTCATGTCTTTTTTTTAACATTCAGAGACGTTATCCATTAGCTTTCTTTTCAGATTTCTCTCGTTCTATGTATTCTGGACTCTGTTCATTTCTACTTCGATTATCGAAAGTCTTCTTTTTTTATATATATATATAACTGTTACTGGCTTTCCAAACAGCACATATGTTAGTGATAGCTTATTAAAACAGTCGTTTAAAGAAAAACTCTGTACTTATTACTTTATGGATTCTTCGCCAAGTTCTTTCGAAAATGAACTTTCGTGCTTTGCTTTAATTTATCAGCTGCGAAACATAAGTGATACTGGCAGGAAAAATGCCAGGCCAAGTGAACGATATCTTCTTTTCAATATACTGTATATATATATTATCAGATATAACAATAGCATTAGCAAAGTGAACATAACCTATGGCATATTATTCTAACTTAAACATTTAATGAAAATTTTTTCATAAAATTTAGGCTATATTTTGGGAGTTTTAAAGATTTTTTTTATTACTTATTAATTTTTATAAGTCTGTAAATATTTTTTCTTGCATGGTTTTGAATATATAAATCATTTTCTTAAGCAAATTCCATATGAAATAAAATTTTTTATATAAGAAGCTTTAAAAAATAATTTTAAAGCATATAAATAAGTACATATCATAGAATTATAAGTTAGTATTGCTTACAAATATTCTTCTTTGTTTATCTATTCTGAATTTTTAATCATAAACTTGAATGTTTTTTTTTTTTTTGCTTCTTAAGAATGGATAATCACATCAACTTAAAAGATTTTCATCAATTTTGGATCCACCAGAAGAAAAAACAAATATATAAATAATCATGGTAAAACAGTATTTTATAATTTTTATGTTAGGATTTCTGTGTATTAGTCTTTGATTTCTGAAAGGATGTTAGAGATCTTGAATTCTGAAAAGATTCTGATGTTAAGCTAAGTTTATAGAAACCATTTTATAAACTTTGATTTCTTCACATTCATCCTTTTCGTTCTTCGGGAATATCCAATTTATTTTTGAAAGTGAGACCCCAAATCTTTTTCTTTTTTTTTCAGAAGTATTCGTACTTTCTTTTGAATCCATTTTTTTCCAGTCCATAAGTATAAAATTCCACGAAAAATACTGAAGATACTGAATAAGCTTATTTAAAACAACATATTTTTCTTATATAACAAAAAGAATACGAAATTCGAAATTTTCCACAACATGCTCTTTTAATCATGTTAGATTTTTGCAAGAATACACAAAACTTATTTTTCCCAAAGGCATTTTCCTTTCGATGTGGAATATAAAATAGAAAAATCCCACCTTTAAATGCGAAAATTTACACGTAAAAAACAATAAATTCGATTAATAGAGAAGATTTATAAAAAACCATTCTACACTAATTCGTAAAAATAGAATTTTGTAAAATCCGTGATCGTAAGGATATATGGCATTAAGAGTTAGCAATAAATTCCAAATATTTAAATGTAAATTATGATAAAACTATCTAACAACAACGGTTAAAAATACAAAATTTTTACTTAGAAAGAAGTTAATATTCTGAAATTAAAAGATTTTAATTAATTCTATCGGCGCTATCTAAATATATTCAGTACATCATAAATACAATTCACGAAACGTATTTTTATTCATTAGATTCAACTAAATTTTAAATATTTAATATCTTAAACTTAAGGATTTAATGATCTAAGAATAATCGATGACATTTATGAATGGTTCGAGAATAACATATTCAGATCTTTATTGAATGAATTTAGAAGAATATCCAATAAATTTTAGAATTAAATCTAAATTAATTGCAAGAATTACGTTTCGAGAACTGATATTCGTTTTTTTTTCCTCCTCCATTTCATCTAGTTGAAATAATTTAAAAGGATTTTAACATAAATCCTTTTCTATCCAGAAAACATTAAATTTTAAAAATGGACAATTATATTTGTTCTTGAATGATTTTATTTTATTTTTTTTTCGTTTTCTTTTGATAAATAAATCTACTTTCATTGTAAATATGTAACAATTCTCCTATGAAATTTTTATAATAATATTTATTAAATGCATTAAAATACATTAAAACTTTGGTAAAATGTTAAATAGTACTCTACAAAACCATAGTTTAATGAATTTTTACTGTTTATAAATATTTGTAAAATATAATTCAGGGTAAAGTAACCCTATTTAGTGTTACACTTAATTTGGTGATATTTTAAAAATTCTTCAATAGCCACAAAAGGGCCATCCCAGGGCCATCCAGTATAGGACAAAA
>WUQG02011304.1:0-11852 GCA_011317285.2 Androctonus mauritanicus
CTCCTAGACAGAACCTGACAAACTTTTTGCACGGGACTGTACATTGCATAGTTACTCTCCAACTAATAAACATGTTTACTATAGGGAAAAGGATTTGAAATGTTTTATCTATTGAAACCAAAGTTAACATAATAAATCAATTAGAAAAGGTGAAACCATAACATCTCTTACAAAAGCTTTCAATATTGGAAAATCCGCAGTGTGCGACATTAAAAGAGGACAAAAACTATTGATAGTTCAAAAGAAATTAAATGATTACTTTTCAAAATAGTTATGTTAGGTTAGGATGTTAATTAAAACAAATGAAGTAGAATAACTTATGTAAACAATAAAACATATGTAGGCACTTGTTTTTCTTATTTTTCTATCAGATCGATTATCTGAAAAATCATTTATCTGAACTACCCTTGATCCCTATTAGTTTAGATAGTCAACGCTCTACTGTAATATTTATTAGGACACTAAGCATTATCTTAACAACAAACACAAAAGCTACAAGAACTGGACACAAAAAAAGATGATTTCCATATATCACTACATAATGGACTCAAATTCTGGATTTGCATTGATCAATCATGAAATTTTTCAATGACATTGCCATTATAAATGCGAATGGTTATAAATGGAGGACTATCTATATATGTGATAAAAATAATATAACTCATAACACAAAATATTTATAAATCCATACATGTGACTCAAGAGATAATTCCTAACAGGCAGAAAACAATAAATTTTCTAATAAATGATTATTCTGTAACAAAAACTTACTGATTTTAAAAACAATTAAGCAGAATTGGTAAAGAAGTAAACTTAAGATTTAAATTAAATACATAGGATTGGAAAAGTTAAATTACAACTTGCTCTTTCTAATATTTTAAATATTTCAATATGAAATTTGAAATGTCAAAAAAAGTATTTAAAGCATGCTGAATATACAAATAATCTTAAAAACATTGTACACAATCAGCAATATATAAATCAAATTATTATAAAAATGTGTTCCCAGAGATCTGGTTGTCTTTAGAACTTATAATATTCAGTAATTCTGGAATAATCAAATCTTAGAAAATGGCTAATAGACAACTTTTAGCTGATTCTTTTTGATACAATGTATTATAAAGTTGATATGGTCACAATGCTATCACAAAGTTGATCAACTTTGTGATTGAGTCAAGTTGATATGGTCAGAAAATTGAACATGTTAAGAATGATGATATCAAAGTTATGCAAACATTGCCAGGATAAGGAGATATCTGTAGAAGATCTGCTAAAGAATATCCTTATAACACAAGACTGTAAGATGACTATTATATGAAAATAACTGCCAAGTACCATACATGAAAGTATGTTCCCAGTCTTGCTTTTTTCTGAATTCATTAAAGCCACTAGAAGAATTTTAAAGAAAACTTATTGAAATAGACTTTTTTACCAGAAGACCAACAGTCTATTATTTGTACCCAATTCAGAAAATGACACATTTCAACTGATGTGATCAACATTTTAGTTGGAAAGATCAGCAAGCTTTAAAGCAAGTATTTTTTGCAGAGAAAAATTTTATTTTCAGATTTAAAGTTATCATTAGTTAACTTAACAAATTGAAAATGCTTACAAAAGTTATAGACATTTGGAAAATCTATTGTGGAACATGGTTGAAAAACTGGAAGTAAATAGATTGAGAAACCAACTGGATACAAAACTGCATACTCCACATGAAACATCAGTTTCATGAAGGGGTGACAAACCAGAAAACCAAAGAAACTAAGCAGTGTGTATACAATTCGATGACATAATAAAGATCTAAAAATAGACAAAATATATGTAGAATAAACCTACAGGAACTTAAACACCAGAAGAGAAGAACATAAGAATGTTGAGAAAGGAAAACTTTCAACAGATCTAACAAAGAGAGCAGCCACATGTAATATTATTTTTAAACAGGACCAAGTTAAAGTGATTAAAACAATAGATGATAAAGATCAAGGGATAAAGGATCAAATAGCTGAAGTTGTGCAGATACATAGAAAGACTAAAAAAATTTGTTGTTTATGTTACCAAGCCCAAAGATCTAAGTATAATATGGAAATGAAGCATAAAATATCATTAGTATAAACTATTAGGTTGGCATATTGGGCTTCTTATGTGAACTTTAATATTTCAATAATACTTTAACTTGATTGTTATTATTTTCTTTTAATTTTGTTTTAATATTTTGTTTTTTTATGTTTAAATTATTATGGTGATAACATATATATTTTTAAATTATTCTGTTTCAATTAATAAGAATTTACTTCAGGCTTTTCAAATCACATTCCCTCATCAAATGTTCCAAACATATATAACTTTTGTAAGCATTCAGTTTGTTAAGTCAACTGACAATAGTTTCAATGACAAAAGTGCTTTTGAAATTAGTGAAAAAATAATTGATTTAAGGCTTTCTGATCTTTGAGTTAATAATACAAAGTAGCATAAGATTTATCTGAATCAATATATTACTTAGGACATTAACATATGGAGCAAAATTTTGTTCATAGATGAGTCCAGATTCAATTTGCAATCCAATTCCAAAATGATTTTTATCTAGAAAGAACATAATACATGATATCAGCCATCAAACATTAGAGAAATTGATCATTTTAGAAAATGATATATATTAATATGGGAAGAGATCACTATCAATGGTGGACAGATTTCCACATCTTTGAGAGAAATTTTGAATGGACAACATTACAGAGATCAGATCCTTGAGTCACATGTTCTTCTATTTGCAAGTGCTGAGAGTCAATGATTCATATTTTGGATGATAATGCCAATCTACACAAACATTATCTTTTGGACCAATATTTTGATGAACAGGGAACTGATCAAATGGAGATTTAGGTCAATTTTCCAGCCAAATCTCATGACTTAAATCTGATTGAACATGCATGAGATGATTTTGTATGAGAGAATTCTGTTCTCATTTCTCTTTCCAGAACTTTTGTTGAGCTTAAGACTATCCTTTTGCACAAATGGTCATTAATACCCTCAGAACATTTTGATAACTTTTTGGTCAGTATGAAAAGTTAATGGTTTTAATGATTCTATTCAATATTTTAGAAAAATGATAACAGACAATGCTTTTCCTATTCATAGTTTCCTACATTTCTATAAAGTTTTATCAAGATCCAACAGAAGACAATTTCTCTATATGTGAAGTCTTTGCCCAGTGTCCATCTCCAGCTGAGTTTACAATTATATTTATAATTCAGGTTCAAGACTGGCATCTTCATTAACAGGAAGGGACTCTAGTCTCATGGTAAACTTTTAGTTCCAAGACCAAAACACATACCGTAATCTGATGGTGACAATTCCAAAAACATTGTAGAAAAATAACTCTAAAAGAAACAAATAAAAGTAATTTCTTTTTAATTCATTAATCATTCCTTATACTTGTTAAATTGCCACACAATAATAAATTGTACAACAATATTGATGATTGGCAATATTATTGTACCAAAATGATGATTCCACAAACAACAACAAAATAATGAAGAGTATTATGGCTATTCTTTGAGAGACAGCAATGATGGTTAATACTATGATGATGATGTTTATTACAGTGAATGTTATGATGATATGGATGAATATGCAAATTAATTGTCATTACCTATAGCTGAGTCATCTTTTATGTGTTGCCAAATCTCATAGATAATGCCAATTGATCAATTCAAAATTTGGATTAGTTTATGTCATGTTAAATATTTGTACTCTGGATACCAGAGGATATATGGTCTATATACCATAATTTTCAAAATCTGTAGTTTTCTCTTCAACTCTGGTCCATTTTGGTGAAGATTTTAACATCTAATTCAATAAGTTTTTTGTCATGAATACACTATTATAAGGAATTCAATTCTTTACTTATGGAAGTGCAGAATCAGCAATTTTATATGTATATTAATTACTGATTAATGTAAGATTAATCTTTAATGAAATAAAAACTTTATTTTCAACTAATAATATAGAACTTTCACCTGTTCTTTAAGTTCTTTTGCTTTTTCAGCCTTTTTTAATTTTATAGCATATTCTGCTGCTTCTTGCAAACCAAGATCAGTGCATAGTCTAACTAAAAATTTCAAACCTGAAAAAAATGAATAAATTAATTATTTTTGAAACATACTTTGAAAATGTATTTAATTTCTTACATTCTGTATTCTCTGGAAATTTTCTATGTATCTGTTTATATGTATGTAAAGCATGCTGATAATTTCCACTTCTTCGATGACAACTAGCAACCATAAGTTGCCATTTGACTTGGGAAGGTCTAAAATTGTATAATAAAGAACAAATAATACTGTTATATTAAAATAAGAATGAAAATGATTGCACTTACTGAATAATTGCTGCTCTTTCAAAATATTTAATAGCCTTCTCATATACTTGAGAATCAATATGATATGCTCCTAACCATTCAATTATTTCAATATTTGATGGAAAATAACGATAAGACTGAAATAAAGAATATCCAAAAGGTCAATCAAATTTAATAAAAATTTTGAAAATTTTAATATTTTGAATATTTTACATCTTATATGAACTTACATCTGAGTGATATTGAAATGCTTGTTGTTTGTCACCTTCAGCTTCACACATATCACCAATTTTAGCCAATAAATGTGGATCGGTTGGAATGAGGGTAGCTAACTGCTGATACCTTGAATATTTTACAAATTTAATTTTAAAATCAAATTTGCTTAAAATTAAACTTATTTGTAAAGTTACCATTCCATTGCTTGATCTAAATCTTCTAACATTTCATATCTATTTTTTTAAAAATTAAAGACTATAACATTTAAAAAATTATTTCATTTTCAAAATTATAGTTGTCAAATTAATTAGCTAATTAGAAATAATAATTTAATTAAACAATAATTACTATGAAATAATACATGATTTTCTATATATATTTTCTTAACTGTTTTAGTATTCAATATTATAGTTTTATTATAGAATTCATTAATAAAAGTGTGATTTTTAAAATTTGATTTATCAAAAAATTTATATATTTTTTATAATTAAATAATTTTTTTTCATTTATTTATTATAATTTTATTACAGTAAATAAGAATGAACTTATATTTAACAATAATGTCTCTTTTTAATTTTTTACTAAATTATAATAAAAATTATTATTAAATGAAAATTATAATAAAATTAATAATGATATAGGAAAATATATATAGGTAATTGAACAATTATAAGGATAGTTTAAAAATAAAAATTAAATAGCACTCTAAAAATATTTGTTTTCAGACAAAAAACAGCATAAGCATTAGGCAGAAAAAATCTTTTATTACAGAAAAGAAATGTTTTTAACCACTGTCAACTGGTCTACATCAACCTATATTGGGAAGAAACTTTACATAGAGAACTGGGATGTCTCACCAGGTTGTTTTATTTATGTACATTTGTAGTTGCTACAAACAGTTAATTGGAAACGTGTCAAATTAGTACTCTGATGGGCTAGGAAAATTGTTCATGTTGCAATAAAAAATATATGTTATTAAGGAACATGTTAATATCAAATTTTTGAAATATGGAGGAAATAATGTAAAATTAAAAATTCAAAAACATGATAATTAAACTAAAAAAGGATTAGTTTACCATCACAATGTCATATTAACCAAATAGTTAATACCTATGTAATGATAAAAAAAACATGTGGAAGTGTTAAAAATAAAATACTGTAAATAAGTTATTAGTGTAAAAACATATATAACAAAACTGATATATATAAATTTAAATTTCCATTTTTTTAATAGATTAATATTAAACAATTCTCAAATATTTTTTTAAAGTAAATTTAATTTATTTAAAAAATATTTCTTCCATATTTCAAAAATTTAGTATCAAATTCCCCACTTTTTTTTAATCATTTCACACATGATTCTTAACAACATTTCATAATTTTTATTGCAATATGAACAATTTTCCTAGCCCAACAGAGTAATAATTTGACACAGGTCTCCAACTAATGGTTCTTAGAAACTACAAATATATGTAAATAAAAACCTGGTGAGACATCCTAGTTTTCTATGTAATGGTTTCTTCCCAATTTAGGCTGATGTAGACCAGTTGACAGTAGTTAAAAATGCTTCTTTTCTATAATAAAGGACTTTTTTTTTTTTTGCCTAATGCTGTGCTGTTTTTTGTCTTTTTATAAGTGGCAGAATATCTATAACCATAGTATTCATCTTTATTTTAATCTTCTATATAAATAACAACTCTTTCTATACATAATTTCCAATGCTTTGAAAAAGCACTTATATTTTGAAAAATGTTTCTTTAGATGGTATTTTAATATAATATATTCTCAAATCTTAAGTCATGTACTTTTAATTTCATTATTTTACAAATATTTTCTTTTTAAAACAGCATTAAATCTCTTAAATAGGTAAAAATACTTGAAATTAAATCTGGCAAGTAAGATGGATGCTCTAAAACCTCAAATTCAACTTAATAGTTCTTAGTTATATAAATTTTATGCTGCAAATATTAAACAAAAAAATTGATGTATAAGAAAATAATCAAGAAGAAAATCATATAGTAGATTAATTGTAAATCAATTTTTGATTTGTTGATGATTACTACAGAATTATATTTAAAAGTTATATTAATTTCTTTCAAAATCAATATAATTTAAACTCCTTCTATACCAATTACTATAAATTGTGAATAATCTATATTTATAGTTTCATAGCAACAAATTAAAGACTTTTTTTTTCATTTGGTTTGATTATTCAGAAACACATTTCCATTATTTATATGCATTATATTTTTCATATAATTTATGTTTTTTTCTTTTAAAAACTAGATTAATTTATTGATTTTTAATTAATTTTTAATATGCTGACCAATGTATCAAATGTATTCCTTGAGTGATTCATTTATTGTCCAGTAAGCTGAAATAGATGCTCAAAATAAGCATATCTTGGCTTTACTGAAAAATGTCTCATTGACATCATTGTGCTATTATTTACTCCCATTCATTAGTTGTTTTTTAAACTGTGCATTATCTACAACTGGTTCTAGATCAACAGTTCTCAAGTCTGACCATAGTGGCATTTAAATAAAAAGTCATCAATACAATCATATTTTCAATATTAAATACAAAGTTAATACTGTACTCTGAAATATTCTATTATTGTATGTACTCATTCATAATTCAAGAAATTTTATAAAAAAAATAAATTTTTATAAAAGAGGTAGGCTTATATATGTGTCTGTTAAAATTTAAAATTTTTTGTATGATCAAAGATTTGCAAGTCAGTGATAACAGGTGTCTACTATGCATTGACACCAATCTCCGATTAGTTGTATTTTTAACAAAGATTATTAGCTATTAAAAATCCATGGATGATGATTTATAACCACTGTAGTTTTGTTTATATTTAAATATCAGATACTGCATAAATAAAATCCTATATACTGTATATTGGATATAGAATACTGTGTATACTGTATATATGTAGTTTGTAGAAACTTTACTGCAGAATTTGCCATATTTATTCCTAACAAAAATCTTATTTCTTCTTGATTCTATTATTAAAAATATGCAAACATATGTGAATATTTATATTTAAATATTGTATTTACAAAAAATATTATTTACTATACATTTCCCAAATGACATTGGAAACGGGTAGAGCAATCTTTTTTATGAAAAACAGCATAATCATATATAATTTAGTTATATGCATGGCTTTATGATTAGTAAAAGTCTTGGTTGTTGGAAAGTTATATTTAGTATGAATGCAAATTATATACTGTTAGAAAATGCAGCTGTTTATGAGTCAATATAATTGTGTCATGCTTCCTGTAAGCTTTAGCTCATGTTGTGATGTTTTGCTGCAATAACTGACATTGTCTTAAGTGCTCATCAACATATGTAAAATGCTAAAAGGAAAAATTTTTTATTTTAAAAGAACTAAAAAGTTATTTTGTAGAGCTAATTAAATAATGATCAATAGAATTTACTTTATATAAAATAAGGTATGCATATATACATTTATAAAATATTATAGAAATCTGAACAATTGCAGTCAAAAACTATTTTTTATGAGAACTACTGTTTTAGATCATCCTGCAGTTAATCCCATAAACCCATTTTACTGAGATAATAATAATCCAATAAACCCATTTTACTGAGATAATAATAGATCTTTAAGCTGACTGAAAGAGGGTAAATCATATCTTGTACTTGTTTGCATTAATTTCTGGTTTGATTTTGCTTACTTTTATGAAAATTAGTTTGAAACAACATTTATTATATTATATATATGTATATAAATAAGAATATTAATGAAATTTATCTGAAATTATTTATAATGCAAATTTTCATCTATGTATTCTTTTTCTTCTTCAAAAATTTTTGCATTTTTATAATGAAGTAATTTTTCTATAAATATTTGTTTAAAACAAAATACAACTGACAGTTTCAAAAAAATAACTGAGGAAGTTCATTTAGCAAATTAAAGCAATGATAAGATGACATCAAAGGAATTGAAATGTTTATTAAAAAGCAAACTCCTGTTTTAATTATTGGTAACTTCACTTTTGTTATTTCAGAACAACTTGGTCAAAATTCCATAAAATTATAATTCCAACAAGAAATAATTAAAATAAAAGATAAAATTATTTATAAAAATTCAGCTTTTTCAGTGCATACATTCATGTATAAGTCGAAAAATTTTGTAAAGATATAAATTTTTATAAAAAGATTTGGTTTATATTTAAGTCAGTTAAAAATTAAAAAATTTTTCATAAAATAAGATTTCACAGTTTATTTGTGGTGCATCATCATTGCACCTTTATACCAGCTCACAATCTACTATATTTGTTCCTAATAAAGATCATTATCATATTGATTCCATCATTAAAAATACATGGATGTATATAACTTTATAAATTTATATTTTTGTATGTATTTAAAATATTAAATGCTGCACAATTAAAGTGAAAATATATGTAAACTAATTGCATTGTATTATTCTTGCTAGCAATTATAAGTTAACAAAATTCAAACTCATATATGAGAGTTTCAATTTTTTTAACTTTAAAATAGAATGATTCAGCTTATACAAAAGTGTATATGGTGATTTTTTTCAATCAACAAACTTTTAAAATTTTTATTATAAATATTATCGGAATAATCTGAAAATATAAACAGAACAATGGCACATATATTTTTTTTACAAATATTCCAATTTTCTTACTGTTATAATTGAAAGAAATATTTCCAAAGATGTTTTCTTTATATAAAATATTATTTATACAAATTACGCACTATTAATTTGATATTTTCTAAACAATGCTGATTTATGGATATAAGAGCTCTGACATAAATAGTTCTCAGAGCATTCTATTTTAAATTTATATATTGAGATTCAAAAATAATGAAATACACAAATAGCAGGCCCTTTATGATCAAGGGGCCTTGATGCAACTGTACCATCACAGCAGGATTAATTCTGTATTACTTATAAAGTTTCTTAGTCAAAAAAGAAAAATTCAATTTTAGGTTAAAAGCTTGACATATAAAATATTTTAAAAACAATCTTTATAATATACCATAATCTTGCTATAAGCAACCTCGAAATAACAAACACCCACACTTAAAAAATATTTTAGTGTGAAATGATTAGCCAGTACATCTTCTCTGTGTTAAAAATCACATGTATAACAAACACCACAATAGCAAATAACTTCTGTTTTACAAATTGATTTTAATATATATAGTGTGCCACCCAACATTGATATAACTGTTGGCAGCACATAAATTTGAATTCCTGTTTTGTAATTTTTGTAAATCTTCTGATCTATCTTGATCTTTCCAGATAATGAGATAATCATTAACATATTGCTTATAGAATTTGTATGTATACAAATAGTTTTAGTGCATGAATTATATTGTATTTAAAAATTTTTTTAAATTTTCCATAAACATTGGCACAATTCTTCTATACCCCATATAAGACAATTTATTCTTTTTTCCCCTGAAAATGCTACATAATCCTTGAATGCCAAAAATATTACTGTAGTTCACTTTTCAATAAATATTGACTCTCATGAACAGATTTTATACTGAAATTCTGAATAAATTGTTATGCTAGCTTATCAGTTCAATCTCTACCATTAAATTTGTAATTTTATTTTTATGATTGCAGTTTAGCCTAACAGGAAAGAAAATAATATGAGCAGAAAAATATACAAAAAGTTTCTTATAGAAAACTAACAAACATGCAAGTGATATTTCTATTTAGTTTTAATTAAATATCACCAGTATGAATTAACAACTGTTTAAATGCAATTAATATATGGTTTTGATTTTGAAATACAATACTGTATTTTATCAGACTTGTTAAGCTAACTTTTATCAGTATATAATATTATATTTGAATAGGAGGAGCTTGATTCAGTTATAATATATAGTAGATGCTGAAAATGACATAACATAGATCAAATATGTATGGCATATCTCCTAGCAGCATACACATGCATGGCATCAGCCAAATCACTAAGCCTATCAAAATTTATATTTAATTCAAGTTAAAGAATTAGATAAATATTATTCTCAATTGAATTAGCTCCATTTTTAAAAAATATTGAAAATCAGCACAAAGAGTAGGAAAATATAGAAAAAATTTTCAAATTTTATTTCTGTATTTTTTCAATCTTCAGCAATCATCATAAAATAATATTGCTTTGTAATGATTGCTGAAAAGTACCCAGAGTGTCAAAAGCACTTCAATAAAATTATTTTGAGTTGAAAAGAAAAATATAAAATTTTTTTATTTCTGTATTTTCCTATTCTTTGTGCTGATTTTTGATGCTTTTCAGATAAATATTCACGTCCAAATTGAAAAAATTTACTGGTTAGGCTAATGTCCTCAAAACAGTTTATATAGGCCTACAGGATATATAATAGCACACGATCATGTGGAGTCAATCTAGTCACTAAGTCTATCAAAGTTTAACTTAAGCATCATATTAAATAAGATATAATACATGACAAATTATGGTTAGAATATTTATTAAAAATTAAACTATAACAACTTTTGAAATAAAATCTAAATTTCAATAGCTTAATGAAATAATACTTAAAAAAGTAACAGTTACCATTAATTTCAAAAGCAGTAATCATGTGACCATTATAATCCAGTGAGAGTGCTCAATTAGCAAATGATGTGAAATTGTAATCCAATAATATTGCTAAGCTTACAATCACAAGGTTATTGTAATCCAATGAGTTTACTTAAATAGTATTACTCTTTCAAGCTTACTCCTTTATATATGTAGATGCTTATTACTTTCAATATCATTTATATAAATGTAATTGTAAAATGAATAATTATTCATTTGCAGATCTTTAAATTTCAATCATATCATTATCAATGATGTACCAAAAATTGAATAAGCCATATGTAAGCGAAGTTAATAGGCCCTCATCCATTTAGAATCTTTAGTTAGCTTTGAGTATAGGAGGCTGAGTCAAATGAAAACCAGAAAACCGTTGTAGAAAATCAAAAATATTCCAGATTGGAGATGGGAGCAGATGTGTACCAGATCTGCTCCCATTGCAATCAGATCTGGTATGCATGCATGTGGACTCTCCTGCCATCAATTGGCGTTGGTCCCGCGTCCCCATGTGACCCAGTGGAGACATATGGGCATTTTCAATATGGTGGCATCTCTGTTGGAATGCACCAAAGAAGAGCAAGGTGGAGTGATCCGTTTCCTACACAGTGAAGGCATGAAACCAATAGAAATCCATTGACGCATGTTGGCACAGTATGCTGTGGTATGTGTAT
>WUQG02011315.1:0-11852 GCA_011317285.2 Androctonus mauritanicus
TTGACAAAAAAAAAAAAAAAAAATCGGCGAGATCATCGTCCGGATGGCCACGATGGAAGCGTGCTGTGCTTCTATTCTGGAAAATCCGGATTCTGTTCTCGGTTTCATACTTCCAATTTTCTCAGGAGTCCGGAACAGTTCTTTGAACTCCATCTTCCACTTGACAGCGGTTGATCCCACCAGGGAGTGGGCAACCCTTGATGGGCACTATAATAATCCCTGCTTAGTACTCACCAAATGGAAAGCGGCATAAAACCAGAAGGAAAAATTCTTTTAGATTCTGTATAATGTAACCGTAAATTACTGTTGTTTTTATTTGTTGTTAAATTATAATCAACTATTAATTATATTAATTTATTTTTCATCAAATTAAACTTTACTTTTCATGAATAAAAACAACCTAAATGAAAAATCCCTTCGAACTGATAGATATAATTTGCTTTAACTTTAAGAATAGATCTCTGTAACGACAAATGTTTAATGGACAAGTGTTATCATTACTCATATCGCATTTATATAAAATTAATTTTCTTGCCTTAAACAATTATCTTGGAAAATGCTTGATAATTAACAGCATAGCAAATACCGTATTTTAATTTTGGATTTATTTTCTACTATAATATTTTCATTACAGAAAATTTATTTAAACATTCATTTAATTTGGTCTTTAAAAAAATATTCTTACTGGAATTAATTGGATTAATTAACGGAGAATATTAACTGTAAATGAGTCTCTTTTAATAAATTTATCTCTGATACTACTTTTAATACGCTCTAAAATAATTGAACTCGACGTAATCTATCGCAGCTATAGAGCTGGATTAATTTTTTAAATAAGTTTTGATTTTTCTTCTTTAAAGTAACAGAACTGAGACATTGGATCCGTTATTTTTAAATCAATCCATTGTCTCAATTTTTATTGACTGGTTCTTCAAAATGGTAAACTTACTATTTGAGGATTTGTTGATGTTTTTATTTTTATTTTTCTGTCGTGGTTTTATGCCGCTTTCCATAGTGAGTACACAAGTAGCGAGGCATTTGCATGCCTACTATGGACCTACCAGGAGTATGATCCTGACCCTACCGGGATCATACCCCTGGTATCCCTGATACACAAGCAGCGATGCATTTGCGTGCCCACTAAGGAGCTACCAGTCCTATGGTCCTGATCCA
This sequence comes from Androctonus mauritanicus, assembly GCA_011317285.2. Classification (NCBI taxonomy): domain Eukaryota; kingdom Metazoa; phylum Arthropoda; class Arachnida; order Scorpiones; family Buthidae; genus Androctonus; species Androctonus mauritanicus. The sequence continues at coordinate 1,174 of WUQG02011315.1, forward strand.
ACTAGGGTCGGAATAGATCATAGGGCTGGTAAGGTCTTATACCCCTGGTAGAAGTATAGGACTCTACCACCGGCACCTATATTCCTGGTAGGGTCAGGATCAAGTGGCTGGAGTTCAGTGAGCCGAGCCTGAATCCTCCTGAAAAAACTGAAGATGTGGGAATTGAATCCGGATTCTTCAATATAGAAGAACAAAACAACATGAAAATATTATCGCTGGACTGCCGACAATATTTTTATGTTGTTTTTTTAAAAGTGATTTCAATTTAGTTTTCTGGTCAGACTAACAAAAAGCGTATAGAATGGAAACAAATGGAAAACTTCAGTTATGACATTGATTGTTCCATTGGGTGCTAGTATGTGGATTATTATCTATAAATCTAGTTCACTTAAAGATATAAAATTAGCGGTTGGTAGTAAAACAAGCTATTAAGTAATGTATACGTGCAAATTAGGTAAGTTCTAATGTCTATTAATAAAATATGGTTCGGTACTTGATACTTTAAAGTCCCTGGAAATATACGAAGAAAAAGCACATACATAACTGTCCGTTTATGGCCATTATAACGATCATAAAAGATCATTAGAAGTTTGTTGTGCTACGTGATAGTTAAAATGTTAAATAATATGCATAATTTCTCGATGTAGATCAAAATTGAAGCGAATTAAAAAATTTTATTAGAATTTCACAAAAACACGTTCGATCAGAAGAACATTATTTATAAGGAAACCTTAAGATTGCGAATTGAATATTTAAAAGTAACATATAGTTTGCGAACTTTAATAAAAGTTTGATGCTGCTATTACACGAAATATAACTTCATTAATATGTGCTATAGATTTATCCTATACTTTTGAAATTTTCTATTAAAGATATAAAAAAATCTTTTGTATCTTCAGGACCGATTCAGCGATAGAAAAAACGTATCTGGATAATAGAAGTTTTGCAGTAGATGTCATAATTGAAAAAATAGATTAAAAGACGTCGTTCAGGCCTTACTATAAAAATTAAAGGGCCTATATCTTTAGTATTTTACTGGCCTTAATGTATACCTTAAGCTAAACAAACTAAAACTTATGGCCTCATATTACATGGGATTTCACGCTTTGCTAAAAAAATATATAAAATGCATTTGAATCAACCACAAAAAATGTTATAATTTACAGGCCACAATAAGCATAAATCCAGATCTATATACTTTATACGAATTTTATAAAAAAACCAATTTATTAAAAAAATAGTAAACATTTTTAATAATTAATTAAAAAACGTAATTTAATTACTAATTAAACTTTAAAATAGAGAAGAATAATATAAAACTAATAGGAATAAAAAGTTCACTGAATTTAGAAAAAAGAAGAACTTATTAATTAAACACTTTCCGCCAACTTTCACTACAAAATGGCATGTATTGAAACGTATGCCAATTTTGTCGACATAATAGACCTTAATAGCACTGTGTTTGCCAAGTATCGTGATTTAATAGCATAATTATAAGTAAGAAATTTTTTATGTTTTAGTAGCGTGCCAATAAACAAACCTAAGATAACATTTTAGTAAGTAAAATATGCGAGCGTATGGTATTAAAAAAAAAAAAAACTTAAAATTTCATTTAAGCTGTTTTTGCTTAATACAGTAATCAAATAGAGTAAAATAACTATTAAATTATTTATTAAATTCCAAATTTTGATTAAATATTTGTATTTTATTGTACCCAACATTCTTGATTGTATCAAAGCGATAAAATGCAGATTGTTATAAATTATGTAAGCAGGTATTTTATCTGAATACCTTACTATCTTCAATAATCCTTTAAATTTTTTTTTGTATTTTTAATTTGATTTTAATTCAAGAAAAAATACAAAAATTGTAGAGAAAATAAACACAAACACGTAACATAATCTCTTATGCCTACTTCCTTCCGGAAAGTAATTTAAAAATAGTGTAAAGAAAACAAGTTTTTTTTTTATTTATTTCTTATTTTTATTCTTCTCTCTAAGAAGATGCACCGCAGTAAATGTGTTTTAAACCATTACAGTTTTTCGATTTATTTTGTTGGATCATTCATTAATTATTCGAATTTGCATATAAATTAAATGCGATGTATCATCATCTCGATATGTAGATTCTCACATCAATAAGAAACTTTACATCATTACTACGGACATCAAAAGCGATTCAATACTTACGATAACATGTTTTCTAAACCATTCAAGTCTAATATTTTACAGAACCGTTCTATGATGAATAGAAACACGTTTATTCGAGTGAACAAACTGAGGAAAACAGCTTTTAGTATTGTACTAATTTACATTTATATTGATTTCTGACTAGACGGTCGAAGCAAACCGTTCAAAACTCTTAATATTTTCTATTATATGTACTTAAACTTATTTATTAATCATTTTATGGGAACTTCTAAACTCTTACAGATTGTTAAAACGTTAATTTATAGTCCTAATAAAATTATTTCAGGATTAATAAATATTAAAAAAAAAATTCTAATTAAATAATTTTAAGTATTTGTTTATTTTAAATTATCACGCATAAAAATCCTTTTAAAAAATAAGATAAATTCATCATATCGGAATATATTTTTTTATGTTAAAAATACAATAATTTTGCAAAAAAAAAAATTTTATTATTTTGATGTTTTCGGAATAAACAGAAAAATCAAAATATATAATGAGCTTTCTTCAAATTTCAAAGAACACATAGACAATACTGATGTTTGTTTAAAAAATTATGCATAAAAAATTAAAATAAAAATATAATATATTTATTTATAGCACATTCTAACTCATTAGACCACATATATACGAGTTATACAATATTAAAATATCGATCATGTTGAAACGTGACCTAAAGTTGATACAGATTTCTCTTTCTGTTGTAACAGTACGAGATCTGGACACATTTTCATATATATTCTTAGAATAATTTTTGAATATTGTCTCAATAATTCATGTAAAGCATGGCGTATGGGTGAGTTCTTGAGACTAAATGGTAGATTAGCTGCTGATAGAAAGCGTGTCGCGTCGCATCCGGCAGCGCGGCGTCGCGTATATAGCAAGCTTTTTTAATGAATATACATATACGTCCCCGGGACACAATGTAGAACTCGAATAACACAAATCGTTTGTGTAAAGATTATATATTCGTTTAATCTTTAGACAAACGAATCGTTTAAAGTCTTCTGTAGAAACGATACCGCGCTGCCGGATGGGACGCGACGCGCCTTCAATCTACCATTTTGCCAAAATTGAATGATGCATTCAATTTAAGTCCATAAATAATAAGGATATTAGATTAAATCATATTCTAGTAAATTAACTGTATATTAGATTTATCCCAAATTAAATGTCATTCTCTTAATTTAATGTTATTCAATGAAGAAATATCATATTTCAACTTATGGCTCTTAAGGAATACAGTTCTGTAAATGAATTAAATAACTCATATTTGCAACATGCTAAAAGCTTTTTTATTAATAATCTAATATTAAATATAGAAATTCAATTTTACTGAAGTTTTCTATTTTAAATTAACCGGCTATTTTAGTAAGAGGAAAAAAAAAAAATTTAAGTAACTTCATAGCAATTAATTTAGACAAAATTTCAATGTTTCTTATTTAATTTATAAGGAGTATTCTGCAGAAAAGTATCTTCTGCGAAAGATATTGTAAGAAATGTTTGTTTATTCTAGTCGGGAAAATCGGCGATATATATATATCTCCTGTTTCCGTATTCAGAACGGCGATTTTCTTCAGTATATTCAAGTCAAGTATTATGTGACACAAAGCTGGCATGTTTCATCCGTATAGCAATAATGCGACTGTAAATTTAACGTCTGACCATTCCGTTAAAACATCGTTATAAACGTTTCTCTCTTCTAATCCTTTAAACTTTATGCAGAAGAGTAATATAACGTGAATTATTTTGCTTCTATATCATGAAATAGTCTAAGTAAATAGAGTTAGGATCGGTAAAAATTCCAATTTAACAAAAGCGTAAGTTTACAAAATATGGATGAATACTTTTTCTGCTTCCTTTTTTTTTTTAGAAAATTCGAATTTTTCAAATAAATTTTGTTTATTTTATGTGATATTAAAGTAATATGGATTAACGTTTCGTACATTTGGTTTGCTGTGAGATCATTCTGAAAAGTTATGTTATTCTTCCAAAATAAAATACAAGTAAAGCTTTTGAAACGCAAACAAGATAAGCTGCATTTTAAATTTTATTTTAAATCTCAGTTTTTGTAATTATTATCACACGAAGATATCATCCCATATTAAATTTAACGCTCATATTTATTAATCAAAAATTTAAAAAAATTTATATAAAATTAAAGTTTATGTACATATCATACCAAAATATACAGTAATGAGTTTTAAATGCAGCCCAGATATATAGTTTTGATATCATGTTAGTATTTTTCTGGTTATTTAATTGTTAAAAGTTTCGTAAATTCTTATGAAAAATGGATTCATCAAACTGGAATATCGTAATTTAGGATGTCAAAAATTGTCATTATAGCTATAATTAAAGTTAAATATATAGTACTTTAGAATTTATTTTCGCTATTCTACATATCTGCAATCGAATTTACTCACCTAGAATTAGTATTAACGATTGCATGCATGAAACACATTTTATAGACTGTTTGTGATTGAAAAAAGTATTATAATAATAGTAAAACGTGAATTTAATTGATAAAATTACTACTTACCGTTTTTTATTGATGATATGATGCCGCATTCCGCTTAAACTTTTAAAAAATATTCTAAAAATGATGAGATGGATAGATGAGTTTTTAAATTCACCACCATTTTATCCGCAAATCAACTTTTTTAAAAAATTATACAGATAATGCAGACAGATGATATTTTTTTTAACTTTTTAGTTAAGATTTTTGTGTAAACATACCTCCATGAAAATATTATTATTTTTATACATACGTTATACACCAGCCCTCAAAATTTAGCCTTCAACGATCCAAATTTCCTGCCAGAAAGCAGAAATTAAAAATGCAGTAAGCATTCTGGTTTCACTTAATATGAAATCTTCATATTAAGTCACTTTTTCCATTCGTATGTTATACACCGGTCTCAAAATTTAGCCTTCAACGATCCAAATTCCCTGGCAGAAAGCAGAAATTAAAAATACAGTAAGTATTCTAGCTTAACTTAATGTGAAACCTTCATATTGCCTTGTGCCTAACACTACATCAGAAAATGGAGTTCTTTGTTTAAAAGAAAACAGTGAAAATCAACAGAAAATGTAAACAGCAAGAAAAATTTATATATTCATAAAAAAGTATAATAAAAAGAGGATAAAACTATAACTTAAAATTTTGTGACTATAATACAAGTTAGTCTACTGAATTCACTAATGCTGATCTCGCCAACTGAGAGACTGATACACAAAACTTTTCTATCAATATAAAATAAATTTATCCTGTTATCATTATAATAAATATTAATGGCAAAAATAAAATCAAATGTGAATCTTACTTTTACACTTCTTTTCACTTGTGTTTTGTCTATTGTTGATTTTTAATGATGTTTTTTATTACAGTTTCAGTTTTAGAGTTAAAAAAAACGTTGATTTTTTTTTCAATTTTAATTTGGGATAATTAATAATCTTTGTTTAGCTCATTGAAAATTTTATAATTATCATATTTTTTATTAACAAATGGTGTAGCAATTCCATATTATTGAAGCATATAGGCCTATACATGTATATAAAATGTTTTTACGTCCCAGAAATTCATGACCCATCTATAGTTTTAGAAAATATTAATTAATTTATACATTTTTAAATTATTAATTTTAATATAGTAATAACACTATATATATATACACACACAGTCGATTCCCGTTGTTCGCGGATTCCGTATTCGCGAAAATTTATTTGTAACCACAAAATCGATTTCCTCAGATCTAAAAAATCTCGGCGTAAGTAGCAAATGCGCAGGATTCCGGTTACTCAGGATCCGCTTGAAGCCGGGTTCCCACTTGGGGTGAAGTCTGCAGCAAACACAGAAAGGAGTTCGTTTCCATAGCAACGGAACTCGATCTTGCGGCCACTTATTAGAAACGCAGACGTTGGACGCTAACAACGCTATATAGCAACTGACTGCAGAGACTAGCCAATCAGAAAAGTGCTGAATACTAAGCAAATTATACAATGGCGGTGATTGGTGATTGTCGTATTTCTATTCTTACCGACTATTGGCTGATGCCGTCAGTTGTTTACCGCCAATGCTTAATTGAATCATTGAATGGGAACGAATACTTAGCATATCGGCGTTTGCGACTCAGAAATCTGCGGCGGCGCAGCTCAAGTGGGAATCCGCCTTGACGCGGATCCTGCAGCGACGCGGCGCGTTCCCGTTACCGCGTTGGCGCTTTCGCGCTTATTCGCGGACTCCCGCTTAGCGGCGAAAATACTGTTACCAATGTAAACTCTCTCTTTCTCTCTCTAATAAAGGAAGTTCTTTGTTATCAAACGTAGTCTCTGTGTCGTTCTGCCTGAAAAGTCTCATTATCTATCCTTGCTCACTCTACAGACCGCAGATGGAACAGAAGAATGTGATCCTATGTTTGCAACCTCAAATTTAGGCGTCTAATTTCCTACACATTTGCTCTTTACACCGAGATTTTTAGAAGATCTGAGGCAAAAAAACGACTCAGAAAGGCTGATGCAGTTTTTCGAAGCAGTTTAGGAAGACAATGTGTCAGCTGCAACATAAAACAACTACCATCAATAATAAGATGATATTTACTATATAGTTAGTGTTTAAAAAATTAAATAAAGATTACTGTAATTATAATACTGTATATAGTACTGTACACTGCATATACTTTAATTATTGTAAGTGCTGTAATACACATTAAATAAGTTGTCTTTAAACAGAAAAACACACATAAAGCAAGGATGAAATGTTGGGAAGAAAGGTTGGCAGGAACATAATTATCTCTACATTTCTCACAGGCATAATGGTTCAATATTCGCGAAGAATTTAAGAACGTAACCACCGCAAATAACGAGAATCGACTGTATATACATTTGATTTATTAATATTTCGAATGGCGGGTGATAAAATCGAGTTATATAAATTTTATATATTAACTACAACGTACGCGTATCATAACCATTAATTTTGGTATAATCACATACTTTATCATCTATCAGATAAACTTTCATTAATATGATGTAAATAACGATGTTTATCTTACGTTTTGATGTACTATATATAAAATTTTAATTAATATTACTGATCGAAGATGAATATATTCAAAACTTTCATACGTCCTAAATATATATAATTTTCGCTGTTTGTTCTTTAAATAATGGATTTTTGAAAACGTTTACTCTTTATTCATTTTTTTTTTTATTATTAATCTTATTTATCCAGACCAATCATTCGATCAGTTGAATAAATAAATAATTTACAAGTATAATAAGATTTTTTAAAAATGTTTTTGCTATCGTTTACAAATAAAATTTCTCCATTCAGAACGAACTTGGGGAGAAGAAAAAAAAAAAAATCAGAAAAAGAGGAACATCTAAAATCTTTAAATCGCGAATTATGACGTCATTAATCGAGTGTCCATCCAAAAATTGCATTTTGGTATGTTCTCACTCCAGCTGCTGCTGCTGTTGTCATCAGTTGGATAATAGATTAGCTAAAGCTATTCCAAATGCTTGAATGGCACATAACGGATAAGAGTATTCTAAGTTGAAGGTATTTTCGTCTATCCTTCCAAAATTCATTATTTTTACACCTGTAAATTGAAAGAAAAGTGGATAAAATTTTGATAATTTGCATAATAGTTTTATCAAGTTTTAGTTAGCTAGCGTTTACGTTTCTATTTTTATTCGTTTAATGTTCAAATAAATTTTAAAACCATAAAGCACTTAAATCGTTTATTCTCCGTTGTTGTTTTCGAATTTTTTTTTTTTTTTGCTTTTGTTTCTGATATAATTGAAAATAATACTTCCGAAATGAAAACAGAAAAGAAATTAAAAGCATTCTTTACTTTTAAGATTAAATTTCAAATATGATTTTCTTCTTTAATAAAAACAAAAAAACAATAAAAAGAAAAGAAAAAAATTGAACAACAACAAAGAAACAATTTACTTCGATATCCATCGCGTACGAAACATAAACGTGATTTCGGCAATTACAAAAAATTTACAGAAAGAAATATTGAAAAAAAAACGTTTGCAAAACGAAAAATAGAACTGAATTATTAAAAAAAAAATGATAACGTTTACTTTAACCATATTATTATAAATTATAAAAAAAATCAACATTTAATAAATAAATAAAAACATTGGCATGCTGGATGCAGTTTAATTAATAATTCGCCAAGAAAATAAAACAAAAAATACTCTTAAAAAACATATTTTGAGATTCCGATTTTCATTCTCACATAATCTCAAAAAATATGCAAAATCTAAGTAATATTATAACCAATATTCAAGTGAGTATAATGCCTTTCATGTGCTACAAATAATTTCAAATATAGGGAGAGTTGCCTATTGCGTACTGGTCACCTAAATCGTACCTGATAGCTGTTTCGATACAGACTGTATGTATCGAAACAGCTATCAGGTACGATTTAAGTGACCAGTACGCAATAGGCAACTCTCCCCTATAGCAGGGGTCGGCAAACTGCGGCTCTTTGGGTACGTACATGTGGCTATGAAGTAAAATTGAAAATGAAAATAAAACTATCATAGTTTCATTTATAAAATTTTTAAAAATAATTTTATTCACATAATGGTGATTTCATTTGATTTATAGGTCTCGCAAAACTTCGTGGCACTAAAATGCGCGAAGCGTGACATCAGCGAAGAGAAAGCGAGCATGGAGAGAGCATACAGAGAGAATGGAGGAATGGTTAAACACATGGCTAAATTTTTTTGTAATATTTTCTTCATTTAATAAAGATATAATTAATATTATAATGATATCTTTATTAAATGAAGAAAATTATTTGTAAAAATATATGGCTCTCGAATAATTTTTAAATTATTGTGGGAGACAGATTTGGCTCTTTCATCTCAGACGTATGCCGACTCTTGCCCTATAGCATCTTTAAATTTTCGAATGCCACCATCTTGTAACGGAAAGACTTTAAAATTAATAATCTTTACGACTAGAATAAAAATGAATTATTATTATTATTATTGAAAGTTAAATATTCTTCAATATTTTTTATTTTTCAGATATTTAGCGAACAGTCTGAAAGCCAAACAGATTAATATAATATTATCCTGATTCAACAAATAGTTTCACAGATATTGCCGTTTTAATCTTTCAAACGGCCATTATTCTTTATTTACAATGGTCACCAATTTATACCAAAACTACTTAATTCCTTCAAAATGAATATACCAGTCATGCATCTTGGATAATAAGGAATTTTCCCTAAAATTTGAATGCTTTGCAATATTCGGTTTCCAAGATACCTTACAGCGGATAGAATGACAAAAGGACACGGTGAATGCATATACTGTAGTCAGTTTTTTTTTTTTTTGTAAAACGTAGTTTAAAGATGATCATATTCCGTTATAAAGATATCTCCATTTCTTCACTGTGATTTTTAATAAATAAATAAGTTATTAAGCCCGTGCTAATAGCAAATATAAATTAAAATATCTTCGTCCCACAAGCAGCAAAAATATTTTACCTATGCATCTAGTCGCTATAGTTTAATGAGAATATATGATCACCAGAATTATCGAAAAAATTTTATCCGCTTAATTTTTATTATTAATTTATTTAAGATGCTCGAATATAAGTCGATTTTATTTTTATTATTGTTTTTTTCCTATAAAATAATAATAATATTTACCTTATAATCGGGTTAACATAGAAAAATTCCAAAAAAAAATTATTTAGATCTATATTTTCTATCACTATTAGTTTAATTATAATCAAATTTAAATTGTAAATCGTTAAATTATGATTAAGTTTTCTAAAAAGTACAAAATCGACAGTTGCCATAGTATCCTTTGAAGATTCTATGGCAAATATTGTTTCAGGATATACATAAGGCGGAGTCGATAGTTTCTAGAACTTATTTATTTAAATAAATGTTAACGTTTTAATGTATATTATTAAAATAAACATCTGGAAACGTTGTATTAAATTTTTGAATAGTACGCTTTTATATAATATCGCATAACATGCTTCACAGCATTATTTAGAAAGTTTGTCAAAATGTGTTCAACTGAATAGCACAGCTCCTATACTATATTTGTTAAATCGTTCTTGGCAAAACATGACATACCTGTCATTCCACATCAAAACCTTCGGATTTGGCATCCCTGCGACTTCGTTTCATTCAATAGAATGAAAACAGGCCAAGAAAAGAAGATGTGTTTTGAAAATTCAACGAAAATCGAATACAAACTGCAACCAAATCTTTAGATATTATTATAAACGGGATTACCAATGAAATTCCTCAACAGTGAAAGCATTTTATAGAATAATAAAAGTCTTATTTTGAAGAAAATGTAGTTAATAAATTAAATTAAGTATATACTGTATATATCAGATAACAAGAATGGGGGGAGATTAGAATTTTGTGATATTTCGTCGATTAAAGTGGATATAATACGGAATATTCACAACAGCAGCCTTCACACTGGATGCCTCCA
>WUQG02011326.1:0-11852 GCA_011317285.2 Androctonus mauritanicus
ATTTCAATTAAATGAAATTTTGTAAAAATTTCACAATATTAAAAGCTTACTATTCATTAGAAAAAATTTATAAAAAAAAACAAAATTAGTCATTATGAAAGAAGGAAAAAATTAATACTTTTAGTAATAATTTGTTATAAACTTACAAAAATATTTATTATTATATCTGATAACTTATATTAACATTGTTTAATATTTTAGAAGTGATATATGAAAGATTTATAAAATGTCACAGATCTGTTTCTTTTTATATCTTAGATATTTGCTATTCAAAACTAACATCAAATTAAAAATCCAAATTCTGCAATAATATGCTTTCTGCCACATATATGTATATATATAATAATTAAGTTATTCTTAATCTTACAATATATTTTTTAATTCTGGTAGTAAATAAGAAATAATTATATATTTGATTATAGAATCAAATATGTAATTATTTCCTATACAGTACATTGACATAATCTCTCCATATTCCAGTTAGAATATCGAATTTTATAAATTATCTACATAAATATTGCATTTATTCATGAAATTTTCTCCCTTTTAACTTTTTCATTTAAAATTATTTTATTAGTTAAACAGCTAATGTAAACTTGATATTAATATAATTTAAGAGTTGAAAATGTTTGTTTCAGAATTAAAATTTACTTCCTGTATAATAGATTTTTTTATTATTCTTAAAAAAAATTAAATTTAATTAAATTAATTTATCCCACACTTACGTTAGAATAGTCGATACAATATATTATACTAGAGCCAACAAAGAGTTACATATTTATAATTTTAGAAAATAATTGCTTATATTACAATAAGCAATATAAATCTAGATATATTAGAAGTATTTTTTTTTTTGTTCTTCCTTTTATATAGAGATTATTATTTATTTAGTGGATTCCTGAAGATCTTGACATGAAAAAAATTGATTTTATAAAACATTTGTTCTTTTTAATCAATTTATATTTAAAATCAAATTTCTTTCATTTATAAAATGATTGAAAATGTAAAATATAAAAAACAATGAAACACATTTATAATAATTTTTAAAATATTTGCATATTTAGATTATTTCTGTAAAATAGATATTTTCAATTAAATAAATTACAATACAATACAATATATAAACTATACATTATTAAAAAATAAAAAGTTATTTTAAATAAAATATTAAATATGATTAATTAATTTAAAAAATATTCATCATTAAAATTTTAAGTAAATATTTGATTTAAAATAATAATTACCTTGTATTGCTGCATAAGATTGTATTGATATCTGAGATATATTTTCTATAAAAGATTCATTAGGAAGTACAGTAGTTTCAGTAACAGTAGGAATAATAGAGGAATCAGTAGTAGATTCTGAACTTCTGATGCATTGGTGATAAGCTGTCTGTGATATAAGAAATTATCATCAAGTTATTAAAATTCTTGTTTATTTTCTGTAAATTATTAAATAAGCAAAACAAAATAAAATAAAAAAAGTAAAGTGCAAAAACCAAATAGAAAACAAAGAATTAGATATTTATAAAATTAATGAAAAAAATAAAATATTGATCAAAATATATTAATTATCACGACTGCTGAAATTAAAATAATGAAAAATGGATAAGAAAATAGTTATACAGTCAAATCTCAATTTACGAACGTCTCAGATTATGAACAATTCATTTTATGAACAAATTTTCTGAACACACAGCATCTTGAATAATGTACTCTCTCTCAAATTATAAACATGCAAGCTGTCAACATAAACATTTTCAATGATAATGCAATGTGTTACTTTAGAAAAATTTTAAAATACAGACAAAAACAAATCACACTGACAACTTTTTAGTGAGATAGAGGCCAGTGAATCTGAAGCAAAGTTGAGTGGTGCCAAGACATAGAAAAAAGAAAAAATCCTCTTCTAAACAATAACATTTCACTTCTTCACCACTTTCCACTTATGCTGTCAACCCTTCTCCATATAGGAATGGCAAAACTAAGTTTTTGTCTATATTTGATCTGCTTAGTGTTGTGTTTATCTTTTTTATGATAAATTTAATGGTTTCCATCGATTTTTGTATTAAGATCTTGCACACAAAGTACTATTGTAAAAGTTTAAATAAAAAATCATCTGGAGTCCAGGAATGGCTTAATCCATTTTACATTAATTCCTATGAGGAAAATAGTTTCAGTTTAGGAATGATCTTCAGGAACAAATTAAGTTTGCAAACTGTGATTTGACTGTATTTCATTACAAAATTTTAAGAGCATATCACAATAGAATCTTGATAGTTTAAAATGAGATCAAGATCTCTTCAAATTAGTGAAATGCTCAGACTTTACAAAATATATTGCTCAAGAAAAAAGTCTGAAATGTATGATTTAATTAATAGAAAATCACATATAGGATATCTATTGTATTCACATTAAAAAGAAATTAAAAAGATTCCTTTTTATTTAATGTGTAATGTAATCTTCAAATTTGCTTTAAAAATGTGACTGTTGCTTTATTATAAAAACAGGTCATTTTAAGAACAAAGCATTCAATTTATACTGCTTCTTGTTGCAATTCTATATAATTCTATTAAATAAAGATAAATGATGGAAAAGTTTGTATAAACAATGACCTGATTGACTACTATGTATTTCCTCTGATTGTCTCAAACAAGCATGACTTGAATTATAAAGACTATATTATACTGTAATTATACAATTTTAAGTATAATCATTGAAAAGACTCTGTAAGTTTTCAGTCATGTTATTAAATGCAAGTATTCTTTAGTTTACACAAACAGCTGGGATCAAGTTTTTTTATATAACCTGAATTTTGCATAAACTGGAAAATAACTTTTAAATAAAAACTTCTGAATTAAAACCTCTTAAGATTAGGTGGCCTACAATAACTGAATCTACAAAACATTATATTTGCTGTCTAAAAAAGACAGAACATTGCATAGATCAATACTATATTGGTAAAATGATAAGATCAACAAAACTATTAATAAAGACACACAAACTTTTATAATAATCAGTAAGTAAAAGCAGATTATAGTTTAATATGTTTAAACCTTTATATGTTGAAAATTACTATGTTCACATTTTTAACTTACAAAATATAGATCATAAACATCTATTGTATCTAAAAACAAACTAAAAAAATTATAAAAAGTATTTTATATAAAATTAAATTTATAGAACAGGAATATTCTATATATACATTATAAAATCGTTTATTTTAACTTGATTCTAATTAATCATACATAATTATTTTAATTGAACTAATTTATTTCATAAATAATTGTAGAAGCTTTCATCAGCTAGAATCACAATTAAAATGCATTTAATTTAATTAATGCTATATTGGTTTAGTTTAAAATGTTTTAATAAAAATTATACAATAAAATCACAATTGTCTGATTCTTGTTTTTTTTTTTTTTTTTTTTACCTATCATCAGATGCTTGGGTGGTGTTAAAATCAAGAGCCAGATAAAATACAGGTCAACCTCAGTTTACAAGACCCCAATCTTATGAACAAATATAATTTGTACCTAAATTATATTTATGAGCTTTACCCAACTTTAATAAGAAATTTATAATGAGTAAATATTTCAAAAGTTAAATAGGGTATGTCTTTTAATTGTGAAGTAATACTTAAAGGATGCTATCATCATCAAAGACACTATATAAGAACTTTTCTCAGTGAAGAGTTCCAAATTTTAAAATATTCACAAATACAGGTAGTCTTCAAGTTATGACTATTTGTACTTATGATAGTGATGTAATTAGTAAATTCTGTGATTTTTCAATAAAATTCTATGAGTTTGAGTCTCTGATCCAATGGCCTAATACAGGGGTCAGCACTTTCTCAAACTTATGGGCCACATTCAACTTTTATTTTTAATAATCAGGACACAAGCGTTTAATTAAGAGAAAATAATAAGTGAAAAATATATATCATCAATTTTTATTATATCAATCTTAAAAAATGCAGAAATATTTAAAATATAAGATATGAAACAAACATTAAAATGAATGAAAAATTATCATGTAAAAAAACAAAATAAAATAATTTATGCATCACAATATGTTTGTCTCCTTGCTTAATGTAACTTTGATGGTTGTTTTTCTTTGGACAAATTATCTGTGTCCAAGAATAAAATGGACACTATGGACGTATTATACATCCATGGTGTCTACTTTATAACCTAGGTGTAAGGCCACTTTTGTTATCTCTATTCCTGATGATTCATGCTAAGTTGCATAGTGATATCATGAAGTATAAAATTATTTTAAATTTATTATTCATATTATAAAATGCATTATTCAAATAATTCAACATATGGGCCACATGCTACGTAAGTATGGTCAACCTTTTACAGGCCACCAAAAATGCACATTTGAATTGCTGGTTGCTGATCCCTGGTCTAGTATATGAAAAGCATTCTTATTTATGTTTAGTTCTTGTAGTTTTGTGTTTATTAATATACTGTATATTGTCTAATAAATGTTAGTAATTAAAAAAAAAAAAAAAAAAAATCACAAATTTTGGCATTTCTGACTTCCAATCAAATCTGACTTATGATGGCAGAATTCAAACCAAACTCTGTCATAAGTTGAGGATTATCTGTATTTATTAAAATCTGTGTGTTATTTTATTTTTTCTATATGTGCAACATATTTTGTCAAGTTTCTATATATAGTAGAGTCAGCTTGTATGGCCATGTGGAAATGTTTAGGTTTTTCTATCCACAGGACTCTGGATCAAATGAATGTTCCACACCTCAAAATTTATATGAGGTTCAGCTTGGCTATCATCAATCACTGTCCTCTATAAGCCATTTGATCTGTAGGATGTTGGCAGATGGTTGAATGATATTGCATTGAATTACCACCCGAAATTCCAGACCTGAATCTAGATTTCACAACTATTGATGTTTGAATGGTCCTGTTCACTGAACCATATCCTTCAAATGAACAGACCTATCTCATCATATGTGTGGGCAGCTTATGATAGGCACTGATGACAGGACCTACTACTATTCAACATAATTGAAAACAGTGTAAAAGAAAAGAAATAAACATATTATAATATTGGTTTATAATACAAAAACTTCCAATCTTAGCATTAACAGCAGTCAGAAAATGATGCTCAAATAAAACTGAGACTGAAGCAAATCAATTAGAAGTACTTTCAGTTATTTTATTAACCATCATCAGCTTATAACATTTAAAATAGAACAATAGAACATAAAATGTATTTAAAATATCAACAATTCTTATATTCGTTAAATTATAATTTCTAAGCCTAAAGTCAGAAACAATTAATCTAACTTTTTATTAAATATAATTAACATATATAATAAATAAATATATTATTAATATCAAAATCTAACTTTCATATAATCAACTTTTAAGTTTGAATCCTTCATCTACATTTTTGTTGTGGTGTATATCTACACTTTGGGGGTCCATCTGTAAAAATGTCATTGATGGCCATTCCTTTCCTTTTACTTTTTATCATCTGGAGAGTTTCTGCTGACATTCTATCTTCTCCTTCAGTGTCTTTCTTAACCAACTTCGTTTTGTCCCATTGTACACTGACATAACTCTCAAACTATTTTAGCAAGAGCTGTATTCATGTAGCTTATCTTTACATCCATTTTGTGTTCGCTGTCTTTTTCTTAGCAGCCACTTTGTCTTTTCAATATATTCTTTATTCTCTCATTTCCATATCTAATATCAGTACAATGTACATTCCAGACTTTTCAGCTTGTATTAAATCATCATTTTACAGCATGTTAAAAGATTGTTGGCTCTCTATCACCAGTTTTCTATTCTGCCTCCTGATGGCCTTTCTGATTACACTACTCTTTGACATACGGTATGTGATAGATTCCCTTCTGGTTTCCTCTGGTCTTTCTTATAAGAATAGCTTTATGTCAGCACGTCAATGGGACGAAGTGAGGCTGATTAAGAAAGTCACTGAAGGAGAAGACAGAATGTCAGCAGAAGCTAATTGATTTGCTTCTGCTGACTTCTAATTAATTTACTTTGATCTGAATTTTATTTTAGCATCATTTTCCAACTACTATCAGTGCTAAAATTGGACATTTTTTATAATTCACAGATAAAAGCAGTATAAAAAGTAATCTCAGTTGGTTTATAATGATGTCTTTAGTGAAT
This sequence comes from Androctonus mauritanicus, assembly GCA_011317285.2. Taxonomy (NCBI): domain Eukaryota; kingdom Metazoa; phylum Arthropoda; class Arachnida; order Scorpiones; family Buthidae; genus Androctonus; species Androctonus mauritanicus. Next base: position 6,171 of record WUQG02011326.1, read on the forward strand.
TATTATGACTATTGTTTACATGCAAGGAATTTTTTTATTGCAACTGCTAAATCAGATATTTGATTTTTATTGGGGATATTTTTTCTTCTTCCATTTAATTTTTATGTCACTTTCCAACAAGAGGATATTAAATGGCAAACCATTCTGGAATTTACTGCAAATTCCACATTGAAATTCAATATGCTTTCAAAGATGGAGATTGATGTGCTAGATATAGCCTTTTTATAAACATCAAAGTATGAATCCTGAATTGAATGCAGATTTTTCAAGAGGTAAATGACAGCTTTATAATTCTATGTAGTAGAAACTCAGTATAATGCTTTCTCACCATCCACAAACAAATTTATTATGGATTTTCTTTTAAAAAACTGCTTTTTTAAACCTGTAATATGAAAATTAATGCTAATTATTGAAGTTATTTTGTCATCACTTATATAACTACAGGCAATCTCCAACTTACTTCAGATCCAACATATATAGATCTGTATTTAAGTAAGATTATTCATAGGTAACAAGCCACATCCAAATCCAGAACTTTCCAGAAAAATTGGAGGTATGGGATTCGAAATTAAATCTGGATCCTCCAAGATGAGAAACAATTGCTTTACCATACAAGTTATGTGGTTATTCTTTAATATAACTATTTTTAGTGTTAATCATTGTGACACACTAGTACTGTACAATGTATGCTCTGACATATACTGTATATGTTTTCACTTATGTAGAGTTTCACAAAACAATCCACCTATGTAACTTAGGGACAGCCTGTATATTAGGATATTTCAATAAAAATCATGGTGATATTTTTGTGCTCAGGAATTAATTTTTTCCCTTTAAATCAATGGTAATTTAGTCCTTGATTTATTAGAATTTTATTTATATCTTTTTTAATAAATACTTTATTCATATAAGCCAGGGTTAAACTGCATAAAATTATACAGTCATATCATACAATTGGATTCAATACCACTCAACTTTTGGCAAGTTTACCTATCTTCTTTTGGTCATAAAGTGTCTTAAGACCATAAAATACATTACATTGCTTATTGCTTTATGAGAATTTTCACAGCCAAATAATAAAGATGCAGAATTGCACAGAATGATAACCATATTCATTGGAGAAAAAATGTCATGAATGCTCATGACCATGTATATTCTTTTATATCATCTCCTGTTTATATAGCAATATGCACTAGACAAATTCATTTGACAATGTTTATGCTAAAAGTTCAAATGTAGTCAAAATTATTTAAAGATAGCTGTTAAAGAGTCAATGTTCAGAGATCACAATTTTTTATTCTATAATTCATATGTATAATAATTTATTATGAAAATAATGCTCAAATTTTATTCAACTTATAATTTTATTTTGTAATAGTGATAAAGAATTTGAAAAGTCAAACATAATATAGAAGTTTTAGCAATTTACTATCTTTATACTTTTATTATGAATGTAATAAAAATAAAACAAATATTTTAAGCAGATATTCAAAAATGAAAATTTAATTGATAATTTTTGTTTTTCTTTAAAAATGTGCTGTAAACAAAAGATATATATTATTTTTTGAATTTTATAATAATCAAAATCAAATCTTGAATACAACCAGAATAAGAGTAGAATGTCAGTTAATATTTGGATTTAATTTGTTTTTTCTACATTCATGTAACTGAACAATATTTATAAATAAGCAAAAAATATTTAAAAAAAATTTTTTTTGAGTACCTGCTTATAAAGCTGATATTTTTACTAAATACAGTAAATACTGAAGATTTGCATTATATAACCTACTAGCATGGGGAATCTATAGATTTGAATACAACAATAAATTAATTTTATATTAATTTTTTAACTTCCTGTTTAATAATATAAAATTAATTCATAGTTACATCCAAATCTCTACAAAATGCAATAAACTGTGACTCGTTTCTCAACTGCTTCATTTCATCATGATTGATGATAGACTGATCCAAAGTCAATCAGTCTAATTTCTTTCTCTTGAAAAGAATCCTATTCTCTTATTTTGTTTTGCTATATTCTTGCAGAGTCCTGTGATGTCATCTGTAACATCTTATATGATATCATCTACTACACTTGTTATGAATAACCCATGTTTTGCTACAGATGAGATTTTTTATTTTCAGTAATAATTGTAAATAGCATAAATAAAATATATGAACAGCAACATATATAATCATCTCTATAATGGATGCAACAAAGTCAAATTTAAGTCATCTAAGTAAACTGTCATTTTATGATATTTTTCAATCTGTTTTTTGTTTTATATAAACCAGTCTAAGTTGAAAAAAAGTTTTTTTATATTAATTCTTAGAAATCAAAAGGATCTATTTCATAAAGCTTGATACTCATGCTTCTCTACAGTATTTAACTACTTTAAATACAATTTGACTTCAATAAACTTTCCTTTGATTGAAATGAACAATTTAAATTTAAGAAAGGATTATTTTTCACTTTTTAGTGTATTCTATCCCTTCTCTTTTTTTTAAATTAGTTTTACTTTTTTTAAAGTTTCTTAGCTTCATTGTATCATTTTTTAAAGATATGGATAAGACCCCAAAAAAACTGTTAGGTGATCACAAAAAAATATTCCCTAAAAACTAAAAATACTTCCTTAAAATACTAACAAATTAAAAATACTCCTTTTTACCCTTTTAGGAATGAAATTTTAAAAAACCAGTTAAACATTTTAAATAGATACCTATAAGTCAAAAAAGAATGTTATAACTCAACAAAAATGGGGGGGATATGAAGGATTCTATAATTCATCCCTTTAGGAATTGATTAGGGCAAAATCCTCAATTTTATTTTTAAGCATTTGTATTGGTAATCTTTTTAAGCAAACACCAAGTTGATATTTCAACAGGCCTAAGAAAATATTGAGAAATCTGTGAAAACACATTTTTATCTCTTTTCACTCTCCTTAGGAGTCAAATTTCTAAAAATCCCTTCTTAGTGGGAACTTACATCATGGAAGGAATATACTCTCCAAATTTCGTGTTTCTAGTTCAGGGGTCTGGGCTGGTGTTAAATGAGTAACCAGTCAAGACATTTCTTTTTTATATATAAAGAAATATATTAATATTTTTTTCTTTTCATATTCTTCCTGTTTTAAGTTTATAAATCAACTAGAAAAGACTTATCTAAACTTTTTGTAAAAAAAAAGAATATCGTAAAATATTTATAATAAATTTTCCTTTATTATATATAAAGATTTTCTCAGTTTATATTTTAGATATGAACAAACAGATTTAAATGGATATTAAACTGTTTCTTTCCATTCAAAATAAAAATAAACATCATTATTTAGTAGTAAAAAAATTTTTAATAATTGTAATCCAAAACATTTTCCACTAAAAATGTAGTCAAAATCAACAGAAATATAGATTAATAGAATATTATAAAAAATATAAAAAAAGATTTTTGCATTTTTTATATCACTGAAAGCATTTTGGATTACGATTATTAAAAATTTTTCTACTGCTACATAGTGCTGTATTTATTTATTTTCATTTAGTCATGAACAATTTCTTCTGAATTAATTCTAGGAAATTTTATATATAATTTAATCTATATACAACAATTACTATAATTATTTAAATAATATTTTAATATTTCATTTCTTACCGTTGATACATCAAGAGGCAATATGAATATTATTATAAAAGAGAAATACCAAGCAATAAAGACATTTATTGTCACTAATATATGATGTTGACTCCAATTTCCATATCTGTGTAATAAAAAAGCAGCTACAAAAAATGTACAGCAGATTTCAGTAACTAAAGGTCCAACAGACATCTTTGAGTCAGATTAATTTCTTTATAAGAATTCTAGAAATATTTTAAAAAAATTCAATTAAAATTTTAAAATAAATATTTATTATTTTTAAATAAATTTTAATATGAAAAAATAAATTTTCAATAAACTGAAAAGAAAATTAAATGTTTCAAAAAAACTTCATAAATAAATACAGCATAAATAGACAGAATTATATTTAACTCAATTTTTTTTACTTGTTTGTGCTGTATTTATTTGTAAAGGATTTAACATTTTTATTGAATTTATTAAATTCATATGTTTTTAAATGAAATTCTAAAAGGTCATAAAATACTAATTTTCCTATTAATTTTTTAAATCATATATATATTTAATTGCATTTTCTATAAAAATCTAAAGTGATTATTCTGAAATTTCTTTTACATCTTAAAAATATTAAATTCATTGAAAAATTAAAAAGAAAATTATTAATGGGCCTAATTGAAATGATTATGTTAACTTTTTTGAAATAAATTATAATTTATACTTATATTTATAAAAAACTTTTATATACATCAATTATGCATTTTCACTACAAAGTTTTAGATATATCAATGATGTATTGGTTCTATATATATACACATTAAATTAATGGATAACCTCCAATATCAAAAAATTTATTAACTGATAGAAATTCCTGTTAAAGCTAAATATTATGTATATAAGAAATTCAATTAAACAATACAGAATTTAATATTTTTAATATATTTTATAATAAAAAGTCCAGTAATTCAGAATATAAAAACAATGATAATACCAACTATGGAAATAACACGAAATACTATAACTTTTCTAATTTTTTAATTAATAAAATTCTGTCATTCAAATTATTGGAAATTTAAAATGTTATGAAAAAAATCATATAACTAATTCTTGCCTTATGAAAAGATTAGTTCAAACCACCAAATCATTATGATGCTGTCATGAGTTGGAAATGACTTTGATTTATTGACTTTCCATTATTATCATTAATTATACTATAATATGATATCATAATAAACACATTAATATACATTTCAATAAAAAAAGTTTAAAAAGTTATATCCTTTTGTATTATCATCTTCATCTGTAAAGCTAAAAGGAAAAAAAAATAAAATGTTGCCAGCATATCAATCATTAAGTGTAAATTTGTATGCATGTAAAATTACAATGACCAATCATGTTTGATGATGGCATGATAATCATTAAGGAATCATGGTTGATCATAGGTTGATAAGGAATAGATTGTAAGTTGAGGACTATTTCTCTAATGTGCTTGGCTAAATATTATTTATCTAATTTATACCAAAAATAGTGATAACTATTATTTACAATATATCAAAAATCATAAAATCAATACTTTTATTCATAATTATATTGTACAAATAATAAATCACAATTCCTGTCATTTTATTTACTTCATACCTATTTTTAGACAACAATAAAACCAAAATTCATAGAAATTTTAAAAATTTAGAAATTCAATACTATTTATGCCTTAATTTGAATGTTTAATATTTTTATTCTTATAATAATAAATAAAATTTATGATTTTACTGAAAAATTTAAAAAATAATTCTTTGAAACTTGTAAAATTAAGCAAAACATTTTTTCTTAACACTAATAGCAGTTGGTATACAATGTTCAAACTATTAGTGCTAAGAAAAGACATTTTAATTTACAGATAAAAGCAGTGAAAAAAGTGACTTCAGTTATAATATTAAATTTTATAAATCAATTTTCATTAAAATTTTTTAAATTAATATAATTTCACACTTATGTTAACCTTGCTTTAACCGTAGAACTGCCACAAAATTACGTCTACTGCGCAGCAATTAACGTAAATTATTTTAATTATTAATGAGTTT